>LPNX010913050.1:161996-213815 GCA_001517045.1 Pseudotsuga menziesii
TCTATACAACACTCCATTGCTACTTATCCAAGATGAAACCTATTTGTTGACGTATTGGGATTAGTGCACAATCTCAATAATGTTATGGTAGATATGGAAGCCATCTAGAAAGTTTCTATGTATACGAGATATGGATGAATGTTGTATTGGCTAAAATAGTTGCATTATTATATCTTTTTGCATAAGAATTTTCCATTATGAGGATTCGTTATGAAATGTTTCTAACCATACAACTGGTGCATTTGAATTGTAGGAAATACCATGTACAATTTCCCACAAGAAAATAAGAATGAGATTTGTTCCAAAAAACAAGTGATGACAGTTCAAGATTCACTCTAATAAGCATAGATGAAGATGAACTTGAAGATTTTGGGGGGTCAAAGACACCATGGAGAAGGAAAGAGCTTCAGAACAAGATAAAGAGAAGGCCACCTTGGGAATGAGAAATAATACAAGATGAAGAATAATATGATGATACTTTCAAAGAAAGAAAGAGGCCTCAAACACACTCTAGTTATGTGACACTATTGTGCAACATCATTGCTGCAGAGCCTTCCAGATATGAAAAAGTAGCCAAGAATAAAGGGAATGAGAACACCAGTTCAAGAAGAATGATGTATAGGATGCGGTATCGAGACCTGAAGGGAATTCTGTAGTGTCTTCCAAATGGATATGCAAGATCCAACAAGCCGTATATGGAAGCATCTAGGGATACAAAGAAATATTCGTAGCACGAGACTTCTCACAGAAATAAGGCATAGGCTACGAAGAGACATTTGCAGCCATTGGAAGTTGAGACACATGATAGGAAGACTAATGTGTGCAAATTAAATAAGGCCTTGTACAGGCTCAGAAGGAACCCATGGGGTAACACATACATGAGGATCTTGAAGATCACCTAGAGTGATGAAGATCTTAACATTTGCTACAAGGTTGAAGATGAAAGCCTATAGAGGATGACAAGCTCCAAGATGGGTGTGAGAAGAACTTTTCAAAAGGTTCAAGATAGAGGATCCTGGTATCCAGTGACCCTAGATGGATTCACATAATATTAGTAGCAGAGGAAGATACTTGCAACTCCAGTACAGAATGTTTCAATACATAGAGTATGAAAGGCAGAGGGAGAATCATGATTTGCTTTAGAGGGAGTGACAGCAAAATATCTTGAGGTTGGACATGGTATGACACGATGGAAATATTACTAAACACTCTAGGATTTACTAAGAGTAAAGAAAATTCAAACCTTTTCTTCAAACTTGAAGACAAAAGACTGATGATGTTCGTTTTATATGTCGATGACCTGTTCCTGATAGGAAAACAGGAACTCATTGAAGATGCAAGAAGGATACTTGCTACCGAGTTCTAAATAATTTTATTGGGTACATAATGCACTACTTTCTAGGCATGGAGGTGTAGTAGAGTGCGGATGGAATCTCCCTTGGACAAGGGAAGTATGCAATAGAGATGTTGAAGAGGTTCGGTATCATGGAATGCAAGTCCATGGACACACCTATGCCATCAAACTTGAAGCTATTGAGTGATGCTTCATGAGAGACGGTTGATGCCATGATGTATCATCAGATGATTGGGTCCTTGATGTACCTGATGAATACGAGACCAGATATTTTCTTTATTGTGAACACATTGAGCCAGTTCTTGACAGATCCAAGATATGTTCACCTGATTGATGCAAAGCATATTCTGAGGTACCTGAAGGGTATAGTTGATTATGGGCTAAAGTATGAAGTGAATCAGAAGATTAACTTGCAGGGTTAAGTGGATTCGGATTGGCTAGACATTTCCATTGATAGATCACTTGGGGGTGTTTCTTTAGTATGGGATCAAGTCTAATCTCTTAGTTTAGCAGGAAGCAGTCCTGCATGGCGTTGTGTATAGCCGAGGAAAAATATGTTGCCACTTGCTTGCCTATTTGTGAGGTAGTATGTTTCTTTTTAAAACTACTATTTGATTTTATTGATATGATTTGCAATTTTTGTATGATGCAGACAAGGGTAGTGAGCTCCAGTATGTGATCCAGATCAATATCTCTCAAAAGAGGGAGTGATGAGTTATAACATAGTCTATGAGACAGATTGTCTGAGCATAAAATCCCGATGAAGCTTGTAGGTTTCTCATACATAATCACTCATGTAGGTTGTCCTTGGATGTAATCAATCCTGGAAAAGCTCGCAGGTTATATTTGGACGCAATCAGCCCTGATGGGATTCTATACTAGAAATGACCAGAGTGAAGTTTGAGTACTTTAGAGAGAAGCTTGGTTTTCTTAATATCAAGGTTCCTTCTGAGGGGAAGTGATGAGTCCGAGAGCCTTTCTGGCATGGTGGCAAGATGGGCCTTCCATGGTTGGATGTAAGTGTTGAGACTTTCTTACATGGTGGTAGGCTGGGCATCCCATGGTCAGATGTAAGTGCAGATCCTTTCCCTTGATGGTAGTAGGTGTGTCCTATCATGCCGATGAATGTAAGTGCTAAGATTTTCTAAAATTGTGGTAGGATGGGCCTCCCATGGTCAGATGTAAGTGCATATCCTTTCTGACATGGTGGCAGTTTGGGCCTCCCATGGTTAGATTTAAGTGCATATCCTTTCTGACATGGTGGAAGGATGGGCCTCCCATGATCAAATGTAAGTGTTGGGCCTTTCTGACATTGTGGCAAGCTGGGCCTCCCATGGTCAAATGTAAGTTTTGGGACTTTCTGACATGGTAGTAGGCTATGCCTCCCATGGTCAAATGTAAGTGCTAGGACTTTAAGACATGGTGGCAAGTTGGGCTTCCCATGGTCAGATGTAAGTGTTGGGCCTTTCTGACATGGTGGCAGACTAGGCCTCCCATGGTTAGATGCAAGTGCTGGACCATTCTGACATGGTGGCAGGCTGGGCCTCCCATGGTCAGATGTAAGCTCTTGGACTTTGTGACATTGTGGTAGGTTGGGCTTCCCATGGTCATATATAAGTGTTGAGACCTACATCCAACATGAAAAAGGTTTGACTCTATATAACTTCCTATGACGATTGAAATTGAAAGATAGCACCATTTGCTCAAGATAGCAGGAGCAGTGATGATGATGATCCAGTAAGGAATACTTGTGCTGATGAACTATGCTAAGAGAATACATTCCTAGTTAAGAAGGAATGTTGATGTATTTCTAATTTCGGAATGTATTCACTTGTAGATTTTATATTGTATTTAATTATACCCTGACGGAGATGTTTGTTCCTCCGATCAAGAGAGTCATTAATATAATAAATTCATGTAAATTCATTGAGGTTAATATTTCGTTGTCCCTAGAGTTGATTTGTATTAGGGTTATTAGACTCTCCTAGTGAGGTCAGCCCTGTAAGAGTAAAATTCAAGTGGAAAACAAGTATAAATAGAGAGTGAGACTCTCTATTTGGAACACACACTCACTCAACAGTAGTGTATGAGTGAGAGACGACTATCTCGCACAAGTGAGAGAGAGAATAGTTGGAAAAGATCATCTTTGTGTTTTTTAGTTTTAATTTTTCTATTGGTGCTCATTCTATCTCTGAGGAAGTTGCGAGGTTTTCTCCTTTATGGTTTCCCCAAGGAAAATTATTTGTGTCTCTTGTCTATTGTGATTATTGTTGTTCATGTTATTCTTTCAGATAATATCCTAGATCATATTGATTAAATGGTAAAAATATAACAATAATGTCTAAGATCCATTTTGCTTTGATTTCACTGTTTCGATAATGTTTCTTAGTATTCTTTCCTTGTGAACAGACTTTAGGCAACCCTTCATGTTTTATCTGAATCTCTGGTATAACTATATTTCATGTAAATTCATTCATGTAAACCTCAACCATAATGGTGTAAAACCCCAAAACAACTTCTACTCTTTCTTTCTGGCACACTTGTCTTTCTCTTTCTTGCAAACTTGCTTGAGTGAGTGTATAAAAATGAAGAGGTGTGCCCCCTATTTATATTTGTTTATTGACCTGACCTTAACCTTAGGAATCGTGCCCTTTTCATTTAGCGTTGCACCATCGTAGTTGGTTGTAGGTTTATTTTAATTGAAGTGCATATTTACATGATGCCCAAAACTATAATGTGCTGGATAGCACGATATACCATTGGCAACAATCCCTATTGCCGAAACATACACAGCCAAATCAATGGTGGGGCTTTTTCCTTTAGCTCCACACCACGATTAATGACAAAATATACATCATGTATCTTTTAATGCAAACGGGGTCAAAAATGGGGTATTACAATCCTCTCCCCCTTGGAATAACAGTGTCCTCAGTGTTCCAATACATAAGAATACATATACAATTTGCACATCCAAAATTTCAAAAGTTTGCAGACCTGTCCCTCGTTCAATTATTTTACGTTGAACTTTCAGGACCAAGCCCCTCAGCTTCCATGAGCTTTTTCTACTGGTTCTCAGCTTTCAGCTCATCCTCACATCAAGGAACTTTGTGGATGCTACCCTCTTTATGTTCCCTCGTTGGGAAGTCCTGGCGTAAATGATGTCCTCCACATTTCCAACATTTCATTGGCTGCTTCATCTTTACTTGCTCAATTTCCTTTGAGTCTTCATTCCTAGAACATTTCTTAACATATTGCTTGGATGAATGTCCCATCATTGATCCACTTTCCTTGCCTTTACGGATTGCTCCTAGAAGGATTTTCACCTCCATTTGCAAACCAATGGAGTCTTGCAAAATCTGGTGGTTCATCTCATTCTATCTTTTCTATATCTTGATCATCTCTCCAAAATTCTCTTGGATCCTGGAAATCATTTGAGGGATACTTCTAGCCAATTCCAGCAGCTTTTGGTCTACTACCATGATCAATGCACACCACTAGATTTCACTTTTCTCACCTATGAAATGCACCATTGAAATTCTATCAGACCAAGCATAATATAGGCATTAAAACCAGTCAATTAATTGACCAATTGGCATGACAGTCTAAGTCTCATCAAGGAGACTTTCATATTTTTCATGCCTTTCCAACAAGCACATGAGCTCATTCATGTCCATTCTTGGGCATGGAATTAACCATTCCGGCATTCACAATTTACTTTTAAGCAAATGCACACATTCCATTTTCAGTCATACATGCATTCAACAATATTTTGTTTTCATAATGCATATATATATATATATATATATATATATATAATCAAAAGGGCAATAGAGAGCAGCAAGAGTTTTTCTGCTCTTTGTTTTCTTCCTTCTTGGTCATGACACTTACTGTCTCTGGTCTATTTTATACCTTTCAACCATGGAGACTCCCCGCATGGTTTGTCTCAGCTGCTAGGACCTTCATAGTCATACTAGCACCTTTTTCATTACTGCTCATTCTAAGCTTTTCAAGATAGTCACATGTCCACATGCACCTCTAGGATGCTTTTGTAGTCCTCGCTTCCAGTGATACCTATATTCAAACATTGAATAAATTCACATGTTCAGTTTATTCCCATCGGTTTTTACCTCATAACCAAATCATATAGACATGCATATTATTAAAAAACAATTGCAAAATAATCCAAGACTTATCTGTATTGTGAGTTTCCTCATTGGTCCACAGGATCCTGCTTCACTTTGCAATCCTTGGGATCGCCTATGGACTTGGATGTTAGGTCAGCACACAGGCTGTTTCACAACATCCTTTTATATATATATCAGGCACAGTCAAGCCAACCTTCAGTTGGGTTTATCAGACTGTCTACAAATCACCTGTACTTATCTCAATAATACACTTATATCAACAACCAATCATCAACCAATCCAACACAGTTGGGTTTATCAGGCCATCAACAATAACACATGCACTTATATCAACAATAAACGACCATTTCTAGGTTTCATTTCTAGTACTGAGCTCTAATTCCACTAACCCATATCACACAAGAGACCACTCCCTTCTATGAGTTGACAGTCCCGCAGGTGTAAATTTGAGCATATAGATCTGTAGACAAACACACAACTCACAAAGAAGATCTCACAATTTACTCAGCAATTGAAGAATGAAATAATGCAAAAGGCTTGCAGCTGTGAATGCTTTCATTAATAAAAAATGTAATCCAGATGATAATTACAATAAAGTAAAATGGCTTGAATAGCCACAAGAAATTTGAATCCACATGAGGAAGTTTGAATTGATTAGACTCTACTTGACTGTAGGTAACCAAGACTTTGTCTAAATCATTATGGGAGGACCCAGTAGTTAACTGTCCTTGTCTAAATCATAACCGGAGTTCATCGGAGCTCTAAAACACAACCAAGTGTTACATTTAGTGTTGACTAATGGTTAACTGACTGTGGTAGGTGACAAATGCGCCCCACATGTGTGCAATCAAGTAAACCTAGCGCTAACTGGATGTGGAGGACTTGAACTGAATGTAACTGACTCCTAACTTAGCTTGACTACTCATTAACTGAAGTGAACTGACCTTTGTTCATTTCGACACTCCTAGTGGCTTCCTAAATTGTAGGGATTGATCTAGGAGGCTCCTAAACTTATGCAATCAAGTGCAATAAGTGGCAGTGAGCCTCAATTAGTGTTCCCCACACTTTAGTAACTGAAACATGTGCCCCAATTAGGTAAAGTTTACCCAATGGTGCTAATGAATATAAATAGACTGGATGGACTCCCGATTTAGACATATGACCAAATTTGGACAAGGGAGGATTAATAATCCTAACACCCCCCCTGAATGCTAACTTGGACAAATTATGGGCCTTGGTAACTAAGACCATAGGTCACCCATTACATCAAGTAAAATAAAGTAACTTCTCAATACAAGGAGCTAGGGAAAAACCACATGGGAAAAGAGCCCTCCTTCTAGTTAAGCAGGTAGAATCAGGTCTCAAGTTTGAAAAACTTGAAAATATGTTGCTGCAATATTCATCTCTGTGAGGTAGTGAAGCAGCATGCATGGTGTGCTATGCACAGGTATTCTGGGGCCTGGCATGTAGTCTTCTCCTTCTTCTCCAAAAATGATGATGGGAGGAAGGAGGAATGTAACCTTTGTCTCTTGCTGAATGAAGAGGTGTATGATCATATCCATTCTTCTGAATGTAGTAAGACTAAGCCCTTGCCATATTGCATCTTATAGGAAGTCTATTGAATCTCTCCGAAGGAGGTAAAATAGTATGACATAGCGCAAGAGTCTTTCCTTTCTGAGTGTCGAGTGAGTTTCTAGTCATCTTCCTAGCTTACAGTTTGGAAGTAGGGACTGAATCTATATCTGAGTCACCCTGAATCTTAATGTCATAAACTGATATAGATGGATCTACAATACTAGTAGACGCTGTAAAAGAAGTAGATGCAATGGTTTTACCTTCCCTTGCAGGTGGCTGCTGAGAGTGCACTGGTTCTGAAGGAGGCATGAAATGTGAGAACTCATATGCTTTTGAAGCATGATTCGCAATACCCTTTGCTATGATGCTCCCAGTAGAGATATTTGTGATCTCCACTGAGTCAGGACCAAAGATCACTCACTTTGAAGATCCAGTATGGGTCATCTGATAGACAGATAACATGTTTGAATCCAGGGAGGGAACAAACAACACATCTTTGAACCTTCCACGTTCAAGTTGGATAGAGCCCTTCCCTTTGGTTTGGACTTTACTGTTACTGCCCATCTGAATACTAGGACCATCAAAGGACTGAAAAGAAGAGAATGATTCTCTGGATGCAGCCATATGGTTGGAAGCTCCAGAATCAATGAGGAAGGCAGGTGTTAATGTGCAGCAAGCTTTTAGTGCATGTCCTTTCCTTTGGTATTCTTCTTCTTCTTCTTTAGAGTATTCCTTCCTTGCGCTAGCAAGTACAGAAATGTTGTGCTTTTTCAAAAGAAGAGCCATTTCATCAAGTTGTCTTCTCATACAAGAGCTTTTTGAATGGAAGCCCCTTCCACAGTAAGGGCAGATGACCTTTCCTTTTCCATTCTTCTTTCCTCTCTTTGAACCTGAAGGTTCTTATGACTGCTCAGACTCATCTCTTTTCTTCCCTTTGTCATTCGCTACCTCATCTCCTCTCGCAACAAGAGCTACATCTTTGGGAGATCGAATGATCCCCATTTGGATCAATTTATCATTCTTAGAAATAAGAGATTGGATGAAAGCATTATGAGTGGGAATCTTCCAATTTGGAGTAGTAAGCATTACTGTTTAAAAGGTGGATACAAAGACTGAGTAGTCTGAATTGATCTTGGTGAGAATAGCAAGGATGAGCTGATATTCATCCTTCTTCACTTTGCATTGCTTCAACTGATATATCAGGTTCTTGAACTTTGAGAAGAATTCATTTAGAGATTTGAAATTTGATGGATTGAGAGTAATCAGATCATTTTCTAGCTGATGGATCCTCATCTCATCATGCTTATCAAATAAGGAAGCAAGCTTGTCCCAAACCTCCTTGGGAGTGTCTAAGTCTTGGATGTGAAATCGAATATCTTTAGAGACTGAGGAGTGCATGAGTCCAATGGCTTCATCAATCCTGTTCATGTACTTAGCTTTGTCTTTATCTGATTCTGGTTCTTCCTCTGTTTCTTCTATGAGTCTGAAGAGATGCTTGGTTCGGAGCAATAATTTCATGTCATCCTTCCACTCGTGATAGTTGAAGGGAGTGAGAGGCTCCATTAGATGAGCCATTTTGAATGTAATAAGAAAGACTGAGCTGCTGTGGCGAATGCTATAAGAAAAGTTGATAACCTATCACGCAATCAAACATACAAAATGATCCGGTTGGAGATCTGAGGAGGAGAGGAGTCTTGTCCACTGAGGCTCTGATACCATGTAAATTTCAGCATATAGATCTATAGAAAAACACACAAATCACAAATAATATCTCACAATTTACTCAGCAATTGAAGAATGAAACAGTGCAAAAGGCTTGCAGCTGTGAATGCTTTCATTAATAAAAAAAGTAATCCAGATGATAATTAAAATAAAGTAAACTGGCTTTAATAGCCACAAGCAATTCGAATCCACATGAGGAAGTTCGAATTGATTAGACTCTACTTGGCTGTAGGTAACCAAGACTTTGTCTAAATCATTATTGGAGGACCGGGCAGTAGTTAACTCTCCTTGTCTAAATCATAACCGGAGTTCATTGGAGCTCTAAAACACAACCAAGTGTTACATTTAGTGTTGACTAATGGTTAACTCACTATGGAAGGGGATAAATGCACCCCACATGTGTGCAATCAAGTAAACCTAGTGCTAACTGAATGTAACTGACTCCTAACTTAGCTTGACTAGTCATTAACTGAAGTGAGGTGACCTTGGTTGGTTTCGTCACTCCCAGTGGCTTCCTAAATTGTAGGGATTGATCTAGGAGGCTCCTAAACTTATGCAATCAAGTGCAATAATTGGTAGTGAGCCTCAATTAGTGTTCCCAACACTTTATTAACTAAAACATGTGCCCCAATTAGGTCAAGTTTACCCAATGGTGCTAATGACTATAAATAGACTGGATGGACTCCCGATTTAGACATATGACCAAATTTTGACAAGGGAGGATTAATAATCCTAACATCAGGAATGTCTCCTTCTCTGTGCTTTTTTGTAGAAGGTAGGATGAGTTCAAGCCATTGTCCATTTAGTGTATAGTACCAGACTACATCTGTTTAGCCTAACAACACAAGCAATATAAGCATATTCGTTAGTGTTATTACTCAAAAACTGTAATCATATTTCACATCATTCACTGTCAAGTATTGAGACACTAGGAGTGTTTCCACTCCCTAGGGTGTAATCAACATTGAAAAACTATTTCATGAGTTGACATCAGAAAAGTGTGCACCCTTTTCCAGTGTGTGCCATGCAAGCACTATTCATACTCAAGCAATCGGTCATCATGGAAATAAAATCAAAACATTTTTATGCATATGGAATTTTAATAATTTGACATGCATATTCTTAGCTAGGGTCACATAACACTTAGTTAAGGAGGAATGGGAGCTCCCTTCTCTGAGTTGACAGTCCCTCGGTTTGCCATCCCAATTCCTCTTTACATTTCGTATCCACACATGTCTTACCGACATAACCTATACCATCTCACTCATGTTGCTTACCAAACATGGAGTGTAGATGAGACATTCCCAAAATGTCCAATGGAGTTTCACCCGAAACCCATTTCCAAGATAAGGGAAAACCTTCCCATGAAGTTTGGCTCCTACAGGCCATCACACATGATCTTCCTACAGTGTGTACCCCTTGCACATTCATCAAATAGCCAAACAGTCAATCATTATCTTATAATACAATCCAATTTTGATTGTTCCATAACCAAGCAATGACATTAGTAATTAAATTCAATGAGAATTTGCAACTCTGTTTACTACGGAAATTGATTTGCTTGGTAATGGGATGATCCTCAATTGTGGGTCTCTTGTAAGCAGCACTACTATGCCCATTATAATTTTATGCTTATTAGCATAATATGAATACCCACTTACAATGCATCCTCCTGACACAATCTTATGCAAGCCAATAATGATTAGTAGTAGTCAGTAATTTCTTAAATCTAAAACTCACAATTAAAATTTAACAACTCATCACGCGTGCAAACTATTTTCACCACCATGAGACTCTTCTCATAAGGTTTGGCTATTTCACATAGTAGATTTCAGCCTTTGTCATGGTCTTACCCAAATTTCCTTGCCCCAGACAATCTACCCAAAACCTAAACCTCAGTCAGCCAAACAATTAGTACGTCTTGATGCGTATAACTTTTTCATTGCTGCAACAATCACTGAAGAATTTTCAGAATTTATAAAATTCAAACACTTCCAGCTGTTAATCACATCAATATTACCAAAACTCATTTACTTCATGCAATCATTATCATACTAAAATTTTCAACGTCACATCATTTATGCCAAAATGAAATGTTCAGATACTCCTTACTCCACAAGCGTATCATTATTCCGTCTTGCCCTTCGATAGAGCATTTCCGGCAGCCAATCGATCATGACTATCCTCCTCATGCACTTACTATTTTGCATTCATAACAGCTCTTGAAATCGTTCCAGAATTGTTATCAATTCATCATTTCAGTCATTAGTTATTCATAATAACTCATGCACTCTCTCTATGCATTCATGTATTGCATCGCAACATTTGCACCCATACTTATGTATGCATATCCACAACATTTAGTCATACTTTTCATATGCATCCATTCAATGCATAACTACAAGATTTATAAAATATTTTAATGCATACCCACTCAATGCTACCTTGCATTGATTTAGGAATACTATGCATTCAAACATACCATGCATGGCCTAACCATGACTACTTCATATAGGATGCATGACTATAATCAACATCATCAATGCTTACTTTCCTTGGGCTACTAAGCTCATAACAACATAATACAGGCATGCCACCTTTCTCTATGAAGGTAGTATAAAATTCAAATAGCCACATGGTATGAGACCTCTTGCTTTTACCACTCCATGCAATTGTCATAATTAAACTCTTACCTTCATGGGTCCTACTTACACCCTTGACATTACCAGTTTGGTTGGTCCCTTGCATGAGATTGCAGAATTTGCCCACCAACTTTTGATTATGGACTTGTTGTCTTATCCCTTTCTCCATAGGGTTGCTAGTCGCATTCATCAGCATCAACAACATATTCGGCCATGTCCATGTTTTCGTTGGTATTTACACTAATGCCAACACCAATGCAATAATTATCATTAATGGCTCATTATAAATGTATAATTCTCACTATTCCTACGAACATGTAATATCTTATGCATGCTAGGCATATCCTCATACATTTTCTGTATAAAACTTGTAATCATAATTAGCAAGACAGGGTTTAAGGAAATTTCCCTTTTCAAGGCCCTCATCCTTGCATGGAACTCATCTTCTGCACAATAGCTGGTTTGACTTCATGGTCATGCTACCTCTAGGCATGCAATTTCCAGATTTGTCCATATTGACAGCAATAGTTTTCTTTTCCAAGCAATCACTAGCACTTTTCTACTCCAAACTCAAATTCTGGTGACTCTCCTTGTTCCCTGCTCGATAAGATTTCCAACGGCTATTCACATGCTTCATTCTGACCTCGGGTGTGAAAACCACATCATTTCAAAAATGATAGCAAAACACAGCACTGAATTTTGGTCTGAAATCTGAACTTCAGCCACCTAGGGTTTTCTTCCTTGTCAGTTCTAAAACTGCTGAGAACCCCAATGAGAAAATTCATTGCAATCCCACTAGAACACTAGCTGGAATTTGCTGAAAATTCCACTGAAAGTAGTTGAAATTTGCTGAGAAAAATTCCACTGAAAAACCCAAAATTTCTTTCTCCCTATTGGGTCTCTTTCCACCTAAGTTTTCGATGTTTCGGTAGCCAAAAGCTCATCGACGGCTTGCTTATCTATCTTTTTTCGACATTTCGGGCCTATAGTTATCTAGGCTTCCGATCTGCATTGGTGATGTCAAGGACCATTCATCAGGTCCTTTCTTCACTAACCTTCTGGTGTTTTGGTGGTTAGAACGTCTAATTTTATTTGCTGTATTAGTAGGTTGTTTATCAATTTCCTTTCGTTGTGTCAGCCTGTAGTGGTCTACTATTTCGAACATCATCGTCGAGAAAATTGATTAACCGCTACATCGATGGTCGGATGCTCTGTGCATCGGGTGGCTAGTTGTCTATGCTTCTGCAAAGATGACCAATGAACCTTCTATGGTTTTCGCAGGTCACGAACCTATCAACGGTCGAAACCTCTAGTAACCGCAGCATTGGTGATCCAAATCACTAACATTCCCATCATTGCGGTGACCAGACAACAACTTTCCTCTGATTTGTTGACGATCAGCTACACTATTTCATCCGATAGTTAGTCTCTTAGGAGGCCGCAATGGTGGTTCTCCATCCACTAACTTTTTATGATCGATGGTCTCATTAGCTAATAATTTTTGATCGACGGCCGGAGGCACAAACGACTACGACATCGACAATTGAAATTAGTTCTATCCATCGGAATGCTAGTCTACATGGAAGCCACAATGATGGACCCACGATCATCTAATTTCTTCCAACGTTAGCCATCGCATCAGCAGTTCCATCCTCTAAACTTTGTCGATTAAATCAACTAAGTTCCGCCGACGATTTCCATACTTGAGAATTTTCGACGAAAACTTCCTTTATTCCTCCGCCACATTGGCACTTTCATCATCTATTTTCCATCAACATATTGATGCTTCCATCGTCTATCTTTTTCCGACATTTACTGGTACATCGGCGATCCAAACAACTAAGTTTCGTCGACGTATCAGCTGTTCGAACAACTAAAACTTTCCGACGTTTCTGGTATTTAGACAATTTTTTATAAATTTCTTTTCTTTATCCGCTAGCACATTGGCTACTCCATCCACTAACTTTCTCTGATGTATCAGCTTCATTTAGGATATCTCGGCCGACGTTGTGGCTCATCATCACTAATCGACTTCCAACGGCCCGACATTTCCAAATTTCGAAAAAATTTCCTTCTTCTTGCTGCTGTATCAGCGGCTCAACCAACTAGCTTCCTTTCTTTTCCATCGATGCATTAGCAACCCAAACAAATACTTTTCATCGAGTAAATCAACTGATCTCCACCAATCGCCGATGGCCAACACTTAGAAAAACTTCAAAAAAAAAATTCCCCTTTGTCATTTTCCCGCGATGCTCTGTCAGATATTTCATATACTATTTTTCGTCGACACTGCAGTGACTCCATAAACAACATTGCACTGTCGTTTCGGTGGTATTCTACTAATGAATTTCGATGGAAGTTTCCCCTTTGCCGCTTCATCGGCTCTCCTTTCCGCTAATTCTTGCCGACGTTCATCGACAACCAATACAACTAACATTTCCGATGGTCGACGAATACTTAGAAATTTTTTTACAACTTTTCTTCTTTGTCTTCTGCCGCGTCAGCTGTCGGAGCAACTACCCGTCGGGTGGATAGTCCATTAAATAGCCGCAACGACAGACGCATCATTAGCTAAGCATCGACGACTCAATCAACTTATCATCGCCGATCATCGATGATTTCATGACTTTATTTTTTATTTTTTTTAAATTTCCTCTCCGCCATCGCTGTCGGCGGTTCAACCCACTATCCTCTTGGTTCTTCCGCCGACATTTTGGTGCTCACGTCCTCTAAGTTTTGCCGACGACCAACAAACACTTAGAGGAATTTTGCAATCTTCCTTCTGTCATCGAGTGAGCTTTAGACTACGCGTTATGTTGTGTCGGAGGACCTTCCAACTAAGTGATCTGCTGCATCGGAAGAACTTCTCACTAAGTCTTCCAATGAGCCGACAATTCTGACACTTAAAATATTTTTCAAAAGTTCTTTTCCGCCTGCCCTCATCGATTGGCCTTCTGACTACAATTTTTGACGTATCAAAGAGGCTTCTCACTGAGTCCTCCAACGGTCCGATGGTTCCAATGCTTAGAGAAATTTTTCAAATTTATCAGAATTCTCTTATCATGCACAGATTTCTTCTTATTTCTGCTGGGCAAAAGGCAACTTGCCTCTGTTATCTGACCTTTCATGGCCCATTTAGGCCCATGCTGTCACATTTTCTTTGATACCACACTGTAACGTTCCCAACCCTCTGACCAGTGAGGAGGACACTACCAAACAAACAAAAACTTCCTGGCAAATAGCCCCATGAACATGAACAAGCATATAATGCTACAATATAAAGCTTAAAACATAAAACATACTAAGATCCAACATCCTTCATATACATAGAGAAAGCAAGCATACGTTCATTCAAGCATACCACCTATTCATCATATTCATTAATCAGAAAATATAAATGCAGAGACGGAATAGTCAAGAATACTCATCTTAAAAAGGATTTTTCCTGCAACCAGCTACGTCACTGTAACGTTCCACCTAACAATAGGCAAGCGTGCTCATCAATCTCTCAGCAATACTGCCATCCCGAGCTGGGCATGATTCCTCAAGGAATAAGGGTCAAAGCAGACTTACACATAACCAAGTTACACAAATTAGCCAAACCCACACATTAGGGTTTATTAGGCCGTCAAGGAGCTAGGAAAGGATAAATGCTAAGCTGGTGGCCTCAATGGAGAGCTAAGGATTCCTACACCAGAGTTAACCTGAATTCTAAGACATCCACACACCCATCAACAGGAATCAATCCTTTCTCTGTTTCACAGACCCTGAGACCCTGACTTCCCTTTCCTATACTCTTCAAGGGTTGTGGAGAAGAAAGCTAGCAGTCTAAATCTATTTGAGTGGATCCAAACACCCATTTTCTCAAGCATAACCAGCCTCTAATCCTACTCTCAACAGTCCAAAGACCAACCACTGCATACCGCAGTAAAACAAACAGTCCACATCTCTGTGAGGAGATAAATACAATAGGGTGGCAACCCCAAACGACAAGGTGAACACAGCTCAAGTCAACAAGACGACTCAGATTTGTTCTTGGCCCTAGTGTGGCCAAAACAACTCAGCACCAACCCAAAAAGGTTCTTGCATACATAGCAACCCAAAAACTAGGGGAAGACAACAGCCACACTTTTACCACTGCAATAACAAGAGAAACACAGACTCACAGCAAATCCCACATGGAGATGAAAAGGTCTGATTCTCAGCCTGAACAGGGGAAACATATATGCAGACCCCCGAAACGTAAGGGCAGACACAATCAACCAACGTGGGGAAACAATAGCCCATTCTCAACAATGAAGCATCAACACACCTACACAGTCGACAATGGAGGAGAAGTCCGATTCTCAATCTTGGGCAAGGGAAAATAGGTATGCAGACCACAAAACCATGAGGTTATCACACATACACACAGTCCGATAATACAAAAGGAAAATTGATCCTCTTCACAGGCCAGGGAAAGAATAGAGCCGATCTCACATTGAAGAACCACGGATGCCAATAATCAGTGAAAGAAGGGAGAACAGATCCTCTCCTGCGTGATATGGTCCAGGCAAAAACCAAAGTGGAGAAACCAAAATTATGAGTGGAAGAGTGGGAGAGTGATGACCATTCCCCTTCCCTCCACATCAGGAAGAGCGAGCTTGCTGGTGGAGTGTATGTGGGTCAAAGATAGGCAATCCTGGCAAGCACCACTCCTCAGCCATAACTACTCCCAACTAATCGAACAGTAGAAATTTAGTGGGTGGTCGACACATGGCAACTCCCAATGACTCCCACGGTTTAGACAACCCCCCCCTTAACCTTAGGAATCATGCCCTTTTCATTTAACGTTGCATTGTCGTAGCTAGCTGTAGGTTCATTTTAATTGATGTGCATATTTACATGATGCCCAAAACTATAATGTGTTGCATAGCACAATATACCATCAGCAATGACCCCTATTTCTGAAACATACACAACCAAATCGATGGTGGGGCTTTTGCCTTTAGCTCCACACCACGATTAGCTACAAAATATACATCATGTATCTTTTAATGCAAATGGGGTCAAAACCAGGGTATTACAACTATAATTTCTTATAGTTTGACCTTCCTTGGGCCATCATCAAGAAGGGGGGAAGGAAGTGGTGAGGGGGAAGGTAAATGGGTGGGAAACAGAGTCTATAAAAGAGAGTTTGAGGAATGAAGTGGAGGTTTTGGGGAGGTATTTGCTGGAGAAAAAAGAGAAAAAAGGTGAAAGGGTAAAACACTTGGGAAAATAAAACTGGATTTGGATACTTAACATTGGGGGATGGGAGGTCACAAGTGAGGTTTTTGTTGTGGAAATTTAAAAGTTGTGGACACAATAGGATATGAAACCCCACATATTTCTTAGAACTAGCATTTAGCATGGTTCAACCTCGCTAGTTTGTTGGACTACCTCATTGGATTAAAGAATCACTTGCTAACTCAACTAAACCTTAAGGTATTCTATTGGCTCTCGGTTATGTTGAAATTATTAGTGAATTATTATTTCATAATTAAAATCTTGTGGACATGTTAAATTGTATATATATTTGTTACATTTGCTTTTAGTTCAATTTTTAGGCAAATAGGCTTTAATTACACCAATAGGTGTATATATATTAGTATTTTGGGGTGTACTTCCATCTATGTTTTTTCATCTACAAACGATAATGAAACAAGTGTATTATCTAGATTGATTCTATGGGCGTCATCCAAAATTGATAATTAATAATTTCAAAAAAGAAAAATAGCTTAGGTAGCATCTCACAAGTACAATTCATGATAGTTGGAAAAACTAAACTTCAACTTCAACTATTTGATTATTAGATACAACTATTTGATTAATAGATAAAACTATGAGCTTAACTCCACTCATGGTACAACTATTAGCTTAATGTCAACTCCAATAATGACTTTTACTTTAACTGCAATTGCAGATATACTAGCACACCCAGATGGTTTGTGGCTGGATCACGTCGATAGGGACCAAATGGTTGAGAGATAGTTATGGAATCGAAGACAATTTGGAAATATTTTTTATTCCTCGTATTCTTTAGTTAAGTAGGTTCAAGTGTGAGTTATCCATGCCTAGGTACATGTTATCACCAACATTCTTCATGTTATCAATTTATCAACTATCAATTCTTTTTTTCTTTTTTTTCTTTTTATCTCACATTCTTCTAGTTATTTTCCATGAACTCTTATCTATTCATTATCTATGAGGTATCCATCGATTGTTACCACTTATCCATTCATCACCTAGCTACCTGAGCTATTTTTTATATTCCTTTTTTTATAATTTTGTTTATTTTGAATTTTGAACGACTTCCATAGAATCAATCTTGACAATACACTTGTCTCATCCTCATCCATAGATGAAAAAGCATAGGCCGTAGTCCACCCAAAATATCAAATAAGAAATGTCTATCTACGTAATTAACTTTAAAATTAATTATTAGATACAACTATTAGTTGGAAAAATTAAAAATCAACTTCAACTATTCGATTATTAGATCAACTATTTGATTAATAGATAAGCTATGGATTAACTCCATTGATGATACAACTATTAGCTTAACTTCAACTCCAATCATGACTTCTAATCACGGTTATATTGGATAACTATTAGATACAAATAGTAGCTTAAAACTCTAATGATTCTACAAATATTACATTAACTTGAACTCTAATCCCTTAAGGCTTAGTAAAAGTACATATGGCATCTAGGAGTCTAGTTAATGTGCATTAGTGTAACAACCGAACTATTAATAAAATCATTTGAACTCCTAATAAACCCATCCATCAGGAAGTTGGGCATCTAGCTAATTACATTGATAGGCGTTTATATCTTAGAATTTTGGTGTGCGCTACCATCTATGATTTTTTAATCTATGGATGAGAATGAGACACACATTGATATTATGGGCCTAGTTCAAAATTCATAATGAACAATTTAAAAAAAAATAAAAAAATAAAATAGGTTAGTTTACATGTGATACATTTAGTGATAGTTGGAAAAAATAAAATTCAACTTCAACATGGTAATTAAAACTCCAATCATGATGATGTACAACTATTATATTATTAAATATAACTATTAGATTAACTCCAATGATGATAACATTTAGTGATAGTTGGAAAAAATAAAATTCAACTTCAACATGGTAATTAAAACTCCAATCATGATGATGTACAACTATTATATTATTAAGTATAACTATTAGATTAACTCCAATGATGATAAGGCTTTAACTTATCTTCAACTTCAATCACTACTTTGACTTGAATTGCAATAAACTTGAATTACAATTAGTGATATATTAATTTTAAATTGACTATTACATACACCTATTAGCTTTTAACTTCAATGGTTTCACATCTATTAGCTTCAATTCAACTCTAATCATAGTTGTATTAGATTAACTATTAGATAACTATTAATAATTCAAATATATATCTTATTAATATGGTTGTTGTTAGTAGCTTAGAATTTCTGTAGATTAATTCTATAGGTTTTTTTAGAAATTAGATAAACAAATAAAAAAATAATAATATAAAAAATAACTTGTAGCATTAATGGAATAATGGTTGTTAATATATTGATAAGTGATAACTTATAAATAGATAACCAACAATTTGTGGCACATAACTAAAATAGTATAAAAAATAACTTATAGTTGTTAAATAAATAACTATACAAATTTGGACTTATAATTGACCTATTAAATAACAATAAACCCTCCTCTTCTTTTCATTGCCATTTCAGTCAATACTATTGGAATATTTTTTCTGTAAACCAGGGGCGAAACAATCAAACTTTTTCTCATAGTCTCTGCACATATTTCTTTTAGGTATTGTATCGTAAGCTGCCATGAATTCTATCGTTATTCTTTCTTTCAGGTTCGTATCTTTAGGCTAAGATTCAAGACAAAGAGGGGATCTACCCGATCAGCAGGAGGTTGATTACAACATTCAGAAGGAATTGACGCTTCACCTTGTTCTCAGTCTCAGAGGAGGGATGAAAATCTTTGTCAAAACGTTAACAGGAAAGACAATTACGCTTGAAGTTGAAAGCTCGGACACTATTGATAATGTGAAGGCCAAGATTCAAGATAAGGTGGGAATTTATCCGGACGAACAGAGATTGATCTTTGCAGGAAAGCAACTTGAAGATGGGAGGACTCTGACCGATTACAACATTAAGAAGGAATCTACTCTGCATCTCGTCCTTCGCCTCCGTGGTGGTATGGAGATATTTGTTAGGACGGGTAAGACGATCACACTGGAGGTTAAGAGCTCTGATACGATTGATAATGTGAAGGCTAAAATTCACTACAAAGAAGGCATTCCTCTTGATCAACAAAGGCTTATTTTTGCTGGCAAGCAGCATGAGGATGGCCGAACACTTGCTGATTACAACATCCAGAAGGAATCTACCATCCACCTTGTCTTGCGTCGGCGTGGTGGGTTTTGAAAACCTGCTCAGTAAATCGTGTTTTATACGCGTTTCTTTAAGAGGTTCGTTTGGTATGCTATGTTGTTATTAGATTTCAATTATAGTGTTTGATACGCGTTTCTTTAGGAGGTTCGTTTGGTATGCTATGTTGTTATTAGATTTCAATTATAGGGAGAGGTACTTTTTTACAAATCAATCTTCTTCGATTTCGATTTCTCAATGTTGTAGCTGTCAGTCAATTTGTGCTGTGTTATTAAGATTATAATGGATTACATTTTCGAGCATGTTATAAACATGTTATATTTAATGGTTAAGAGTATGTGTTTCCTCTCAAGAAGTCATAGATTCAAATTCAGAGAAGTAGTGTATGCACATTTCTGTATAGTGGGTCCATTATCCTACAAACAAAAGGGTCTCATAGACCAATTTGGTGTTTTCCTTTGGTTGTGATTTTAAAAAATAGATTATTATTATTATTACCAATGATTCAAAATCTTTCCCATTATTTTTTTACTTAACCATGGAAATGATCTATATATATCATAAAAATAGTACTTGGCTTCGCTCTCAAATTACTGTTTTCTGGAAACTTTTACTATAATGATGGAGGCTGTTTTCTTAGATCAATAGCAATACTAAGATCCCTGTTGCAGTAAGTTGGCTGCAATATTTAATATTTTTGAGTTACATTTTTATTTAGTTATGTTTGAAGGGTCATATGTTTATTATGTATATATATATATAGTGACCGGATGTATTGTTTTTTTAAAGATATTGAGATATGTTCGGTTGTAACCGATAGAGTAATATGATATAATTTGTAATAGCTTTTGTGGTTTTATTTCAAAAATAATGAATTGTATTCATTGTTATTTTAGGTGTATTTTGAGAATGAAATATAAGAATTTTGGTTTTCTATATTTCAGGTTTTTATGTTAATATAAATTTTGTTATTTTGTTGATTGTTATTGGAACAAAAACTTTCATTTCAATGAAAACACAATGTTTAGTGGTGTTTTTTATTTTATTTTTTAAATGTATTTGAGTTATTGAAAAACATAGAATTTGGGGTGGAGTACTGGTATTTATGATGTAGTCAATTAATTGTTTAATTAGTTATATGTTAATGAATGTATTATCTGAATTATCTATCTGAGGTGCAATGTAACTGAGACTAGATCCTGGATTGATTAAAATGGTTACAGGGGTTTGATTAATCATACTTTCTATTTCCACCATGGAAGTCTGATAATCAGCTTGGAGGTTCTCCAAAGCTGCATTAATTCTGGGCATACTCATCGCTAGTTCTCCAACGGGCATCTCCTCCTGCACAGTATGAATATTGCTAACTGTCTTTTTTCGGTTTGGGCAAACCGAGACATAGTGTGGGCCATTACATTCCCAGTACTTGACAGGATCCTTACGTTCAAAACTCTTGGTAAAATTTTCATGGTTATTTGCAGCTTCCTTGCCCTTAAAATTATTCGAATTATTGGAAGTACCATTTCTGTTTCCCTGAAAATTCTTGTTGTTAGAATAATTTTTAGTCTTATTATTCTTGAAATTCCTATGGGGTAAAAATTCCTTCTTCTTAAATTCAGGCTGATTGTTATTTTTCTTAGCCTTCCAATTGGCCAAGCCTTCCTTCTCCCAGTTCTACTCAAAACAAAAATTAGCCTTCCTTATAGCTTCCTCCAGAGTCTTCGGGTTATCATACTCAATTTTGTCTTTAATATGATACGATAGACAGCTGAGAAATCGCTGCACTTTCGGTTTCTCGTCTACTAGGTAGGTACATACCTAAGTAAACTTAAGAATTTGTTGTTCAAATCCTTCATGGTCATTGAGCCTAACTTCAATTCATAAAACTCTTTAGCTCTTTCTTCGTAATACTGCTCAGACAAAAATTTCTTCTTGAAATACCTTTTAAAGGTACTCCAATTAACTTATTTTTCTCTTATACCCTTGACTCTCTTCAGGTCTTGCCACCATATATCAACTTTTCCGGAAAGGTTATATATTTTCATCATTGCCTTTAACTAATTAGAGTAATTATATATATGAAAATACTTATTCATCTCGGATAACCAGGACTCTGCTTCCTCCCTTTTTTCAGTCTCTCCATTAAAATTTGGGGGCTTTATCTTTTTAAACTCCCATGAAATTTCCTCATATGGTCTGTATTTCTTCTTTCTGTCATACAAATCAGCCTCACTACTATCACTAGTAGTATGGTAACTTTGTCGTTCACCGAACCCTTGAAATGATGAACTACTCTTAGTTTTTGTCAGCTTCATCTTTTTGGATTTTCTTTGATGACTGACATCTTCAGATTCTGATCTTTTGCTCCTTCCTTTAGTTTGGAACTTTTCTATTAAAATTTGGTTCAATTCTTCCTAAGCCTTCAAAATCCTCTCATTCTCCCTCTTGACTAATTTCATTTCAGTCTTCAAATCTTTTACAGTCTGCAACAGCTCTAAGCAGTTAGCAGTCCTCTCTTCTAACATAGGTTCTCTAGACAGTTTTCTTGTTTCTGTATCTGGAGACTCCTCATGTGCATACTCTTCCAGCTTTTCCATACCTGCGTGTTAAACTTCAGAAAAATAAATTTTTCTGTTCTTAGAGCTTGGAGGACAACAACAATGGGAAGTCGTTCCTCCCTACCAACTCCTAGAGAGCGCTCAAACAACGACTCCTCAGGACCCCCAAGCTTGCTCTAGTCTCCCTGGTTGGAACTAGGTGCAGCAATAATCAAGTACCAGTCTTGAGACTTAATACCAATCCTGAACTTATCTGTAAATTTCTCTTAGCTAGCAAGTTGTATCAGACCAAGTTACTACAGTTTTTCTCTCAGAACACCTTCCTTACAGTTTTCCCTTTTCCCCAATGAATTCCTTGAAGTGCATTCCTCCTGAATGATTCTTCCTCTGGAAAATATCTGAGCAGCCTCAATTCTCTACACACGGTACTTTTTAAAAGATTGCCTAGGTCTTTTTCGGTTGGTTGTCATTAATTGAGCCACCTAATCTGATCCCACTTTCTTGGGGAGTCATGAGCCCAAATGTAGGGAAGTTGCCACCTGCAACATAGGTAGTGTTTGAGGATGCTGCCACTTATCTTCTGCTATCCACCTAGTTTTTTCCACCAGTTTAACCAGTAACACTCTTATTAACAACTCTCCCAAGCTGTTGTCTCCACTTTTTATTTTTTAATAATAAAATATTCAGAATTACATTCCACACCTTTTGACTCTGCTGAGTCATCAGTTCCTACTTAGCATTAAATTTAACATAATGTCTTAGGAAATCAAATTAAAATAATTAACATTATTTTACAAAATTGGGGTATGTGACATACACACCCCCTTAAAATGTAACATCGTCCTCGATGTTACTTATTCTTCATCCTCTACAGTCCCCTCGAATAGATTCATGTATGCTTCCCGCATCTTACTTTCCAGTTCCCAAGTGGCCTCTTCAGGACTAAGGTGCTTCCATTGCACCTTCACCTGTCCAATGGTGCAGTTCCGCAGCGTAATTTTCCTCCTCCCGAGGATACAATCTGGTTCCACCATAATTTCTCCTTCTAGTTCCACATGTACCACATTCAAATCAACCACATGAGTAGCATTATGAACATACCTTTTCAAAACAGATATATGAAAAACATTATGTACTTTCAAGTTAGGTGGTAAGGCTAGTTGGTAAGCAACTTGACCAATCCTAGATAAAATTTCAAATTGACCATAGTAACGTGGTGCTAACTTTGCACAACTCCCCAGTCTTAGAGAGATTTTCTTTGGCCTTACCTTTATAAACACATGCTCACCTACATGGAACTCCGTGGGAGTTCTTTTCAAGTATGCTTGACTCTTTTGCCAATCCTGTGCCACCTTCAAATTTCCCTGCACTTGCTTCATAATCTCTTCCATTTCTTTCAACAATTCTAGTCCTAACACTAATCTATCTACTGAATTACTCCAAGAGATAGAAGTGTTGCATTTTCATCCATATAAAATTTCAAATGGACTGAATTTAGCTTATGACTGATAGTTATTGTTATATGTGAACTCTGCTAGATGCAAATAGTCTTCCCACTTACCTGGCTGATCTCTAACATACATCCTCAATAAATCCTTCAGCACCTGATTCACCCTTTCGGTTTGTCCATCTGTTTGAGGATGGAAGGAAGTGCTGAAATTCAGTGTTGTATTTAATCCCTTAAACAAGGACTTCCAAAACTTTCCTGTGAATTTAGGATCCCTATTTGAAATTATAACCTTCGGTACTCCATGTAACCGAAAAATCTACTTTAAGAATATGTCAGCTATGTTGGCAGCCTTGTAAGTAGTTTTAACAGGAATGAAATGTGCTTCTTTGCTTAATTTATCTACCACTACCATAATAGAGTCATTTTGATTCTGATTTCTGTGCAATCCAGTAATAAAATCTAAGCTAATCACTTCCCATTTCCAGCTAGGAATAGGTAAAGGTTGTGGCAACCCAGCTGGATGTTGGTGTTCGGTTTTCACCTGTTGACAGTCTAAACATCTAGCAATGTATTCAGTTACCTCAGCTTTCATATTTGGCCAAAAGTATTATTTCCTTAGCATGGTTACAGTTTTTTGGTAACCTAGGTGTCCTGAATATGGGGTTTTATGGACTTCGTCTAGAATTAACAACTTAATATTAGGCACATTAGGTACATACAGTTTATTTTTAAATAATAAAAATTCATCTTCATTTAGACTATAACATGTTATTAAGCTTTCTCTAGGTTCTTATTTCGCTGTAATTTGCAATTTCTGATAATTTTCATCTTGTTTTACCCCTTCTTTAAGCTGTTCATTTAAATCAAAAGCATAAGTGATGATTGCTGCTGTAAAGTTCAACTTTGCGTTTCTGCTTAATGCATCAGCCACCTTATTTTCTCTACCCTTTATGTGCTGAATTTCAAAATCATATTCACTCAAGAAGGCTAACCACCTTGCTTGTCTAGCGTTTAAATTAGGCTGATCTAGAAGATATTTCAGTCCTTTATTATCAGTCATTAGAATAAATTTTCTGCCTATTAAATGATGTCACGACATTTTTAAGGCATGTATAACAGCCTCAAGTTCTAGATCATAAGTTACGTAATTATTTTCATGAATCTTTAACTTTCTAGACTCATAGGCAATGACATGCCCTTCTTGAGATAGAATACTGCCTAAGCCATCATTACAGGCATTAGTGTATACTACGAAGTCCTTATTAGGATCTGATATTCTTAGAATAGGTGCACTAGTCAATAAGGTTTTTAATTTCTTAAAACTTTCTTCACATTTTGAGTTCCACTCAAATTTGTTGCCTTTCTTTTCCAAGGAAGTGATCAGATTTGCTATTCTTGAAAAGCCTTCAACGAATCTCCGGTAATAACCGGTAATTCCCATGAACGACCTAACATCCGTTACATCTTTAGGAACCGGCCAATCTTCGATTACCCGAATCTTTTCATGATCGACTGAAATTCCTTCCTTAGTCACTATGTGACCTAAGTACTGGATTTCATCCTTAAATAAGTCACAGTTACTAAATTTCGCGAAGAATTGTTGTTCTCGCAACTCTTGTAAAACTATTTTGAGGTGTTCTTTATGTTCTTCTTCCGTTTTAGAGTAAATTAAGATGTCATCGATAAACACGGCCACAAACTTATCTAAATACTTATGCATTATATTGTTCATTAAGCACATAAATACACCTGGGCATTGGTAAGCCCGAATGGTATTACGACAAACTCGTAGTGTCTATATCTTGTTCTAAACACTATCTTGAAAATATCTTCATCCCTAATTCTTACTTGATGATATCCTGACCTCAAGTCTATCTTTGAGAATACCGTGGCTCCACGTAGTTGATCAAATAGATCATCTATGCGGGGCAACGGATATATGTTTTTAATAGTCATCTTGTTTAACTGACAGTAGTCTCTCCATTAAAATTCGGGTGCGGTACCGTCAATTAAACAACATGACTATTAAAAACAAACATCCGTTGCCCTGCATAGATGATCTATTTGATCAACTACGTGGAGCCACGGTATTCTCAAAGATAGACTTGAGGTCAGGATATCATCAAGTAAGAATTAGGGATGAAGATATTTTCAACACAGCCTTTAGAACAAGATATGGACACTACATGTTTGTCGTAATGCCATTCGGGCTTACCAATGCCCCAACTATCTTTATATGCTTATTGAATAATATAATGCATAAGTATTTCGATAAGTTTGTGGTCGTGTTTATCGACGACATCTTAATTTACTCTAAAACGGAAGAAGAACATAAAGAACACCTCAAAATAGTTTACAAGAGTTGCGAGAACAAAAATTCTTTGTGAAATTTAGTAAGTGTGACTTCTTTAAGGATGAAATCCAGTACTTAAGTCACGTAGTGACTAAGAAAGGAATTTCAGTCGATCCTGAAAAGATTCAGGCAATCGAAGATTGACCGGTTCCTACAGATGTAACGGATGTTAGGTCGTTAATGGGAATTATCGGTTATTACCGAAAATTCATTGAAGGCTTTTCAAGAATAGCAAATCCGATCATTTCCTTGCAAAAAAAAGGCAAGAAATTTGATTGGAACTCAAAATATGAAAAAAAAATTAAGAAATTAAAAACCTTATTGACTAGTGCACATATTCTAAGAATAGAAGATCCTAATAAGGACTTCGTAGTATGCATGGATGCCTATAATGACGGCTTAGGCAGTGTTCTAACTCAAGAAGGGCATGTCATTACGTATGAGTCTACAAAGTTAAAGATTCACGAAAAGAATTACGCAACTTATGATCTAAAACTTGCGGCTGTTATACATGGCTTAAAAATGTGGCAACATCATTTAATAGCCAGAAAATTTATTCTAATGACTGATAATAAAGGACTGAAATATCTTCTAAATCAACCTAATTTAAACGTTAGAGAAGCAAGACAGTTAGCCTTCTTGAGTGAATATGATTACAAAATTCAACACATAAAGGGTAAGAAAAATAAGGTGGCTGATGCATTAAGCAGAAACGCAAAGCTGAACTTTACAGCAGCAATCAGCACTTATGCTTCTGATTTAAATGAACAACTTAAATAAGGGGTAAAACAAGATGAAAATTATCAGAAATTGCAAATTACAGCTAAAGAAGAACCTACAGAAAGCTTAATAAAAGGTTATAGTCTAAATGAAGATAAATTTTTATTATTTAAAAGTAAACTGTATGTACCTAATGTGCCTAAGATTAAGTTGTTAATTCTGGATGAAGTGCATTAAACGTCATATTCAGGACACCCGGGTTACCAAAAGACTGTAAGCATGCTAAGGAAAGAATACTTTTGGCCAAATATGAAAGCTGAGGTAGCTGAATACATTGCTAGATGTTTAGACTGTCAACAGGTGAAAACCGAACACTAACATCCAGCTGGGTTACTACAACCTTTACCTATTCCTAGCTAGAAATGGGAAGTGATTAGCTTAGATTTTATTACTGGATTGCCGAGAAATCAGAATCAAAATGACTCTATTATGGTAGTCGTATATAAATTAAGCAAAGCAGTACATTTCATTCCTGTTAAAACTACTTACAAGGCTACCAACATAGCTAACATATTCTTAAAGAAGATTTTTCGGTTACATGGAGTACCGAAGGTTATAATTTCAGACAGGGATCCTAAATTCACAAGAAATTTCTGAAAGTCCTTGTTTAAGGGATTAAATACAACACTGAATTTCAGCACCTCCTTCCATCCTCAAACAGATGGATAAATTGAAAGGGTGAATCAGGTCCTGGAGGATTTATTGAAGATGTATGTTAAAGATCAGCCAGGTAAGTGGGAAGACTATTTGCATCTAGCAGAGTTCGCATATAACAATAACTATCATTCATCAGCTAAATTCAGTCAATTTGAAATTTTATATGGACGAAAATGCAACACTCCTATCTCTTGGAGTAATCCAGTAGATAGATTAGTGTTAGGACCAAAATTGTTGAAAGAAATGGAAGAGATTGTGAAGCAAATGTAGGGAAATTTGAAGGTGGTACAAGATCGGAAAAAGAGTCAAGCAGACTTGAAAATAACTCCCAAGGAGTTCCAGGTAGGTGATCATGTGTTTATAAATCTAAGTCCAAAGAAAAGCTCTCTAAGACTGGGGAGTTGTGCAAAGTTGGCACCACGTTACCGTGGTCCATTTGAAATTTTATCTAGGATTGGTCAAGTTGCTTACCAACTAGCCTTACCACCTAACTTGAAAGTACATAATTTTTTTTATATCTCTCTTTTGAAAAAATATGTTCATGATGCTACTCATGTGGTTCATTGGAATGTGGTATCAGAGCACAAGGTTCAAACACTAGGCCTTGATGCAGCCCAACTAGCTTTCATAGAACAACAAAGTAAAATAATATACTAACATATATTTTGTTTTATGTTAAGAACATAATTTTTTCTTTTTCTGAAGTTTAACAGGCAGGTATGCAAAAGTTGGAAGAGCATGCGTAGGAGGAGTCTCCAGATACAGAAACAAGAAAATTGTCCAAAGAACCTATGTTAGAAGAGGGGACAGTTAGCTCCTCAGAGCTGTTGCAGACTGTGAAATATTTGAAGACTGAAATTGAATCAGTCAAGAGGGAGAATGAGAGGATTTTGAAGGCTCAGGAGGAATTGAACCAAATTTTAATAGAAAAGTTCCGAACTGAAGGAAGGAGCAAAATATCAAAATCTAAATATGTCATTCATCAAAGAAAATCCAAAAAAATGAAGTTAGCAAAAACCTAGAGTAGTTCATCATCTGAAGGGTTCAGTGATAGACAAAGTTACCATACTACTAGTGATAGTATTGAGGCTGATTTGTATGACAGAAAGAAGAAATACAGACCATATGAGGAAATTTTAGGGGTGTTTAAAAAGATAAAGCCCCCAAATTTTAATGGAGAGACCGAAAAAGGGGAGGAAGCAAAGTCCTAGTTATCTGAGATAAAGAAGTATTTTCATATACATAATTACTCTAATCAGTTAAAGGCAAGGGTGGAAATATATAACCTTTCTGGAAAAGCTGATATATGGTGGCAACGACTGAAGAGAGTCAAGGGTATAAGAGAAAAAGAAGTTAATTGGAGTACCTTTAAAAGGTATTTCAAGAAGAAATTTTTGTCTGAGCAGTATTACGAAGAAAGAGCTAAAGAGTTTTATGAATTGAAGTTAGGCTCAATGACCATGAAGGATTTGAACAATAAATTCTACAGCGTTTAGAACAAGATATGGACACTATGAGTTTGTCATAATGTCATTCGGGCTTACTAACGCCCCAACTGTCTTTATGTGCTTAATGAACAATATAATGCATAAGTATTTAGATAAGTTTGTGGTCCTGTTTATCGACGACATCTTAATTTACTCTAAAAGGGAAGAAGAACATAAAGAACACCTCAAAATAGTTTTACAAGAGTTGCGAGAACAATAACTCTTCGCGAAATTTAGTAAGTGTGACTTCTTTAAGGATGAAATCGAGTACTTAGGTAACATAGTGAATAAGAAAGGAATTTCAGTCAATCCTGAAAAGAGCCGAGCAATCGAAGATTGGCTGGTTCCTAAAGATGTAACCGATGTTAGGTCGTTCATGGGAATTACCGATTATTACCGGATATTCATTGAAGGCTTTTCAAGAATAGCAAATCCGATCACTTCCTTGCAAAATAAAGGCAAGAAATTTGATTGAAACTGAAAATGTGAAGAAAGTTTTAAGAAATTAGAAACCTTATTGACTAGTGCACCTATTCTAAGAATAGCAGATCCTAACAAGGAATTCGTAGTATGCACAGATGCCTGGAATGACGACTTAGGCGGTGTTCTAACTCAAGAAGGGCATGTCATTGCCTATGATTCTAGAAAGTTAAAGATTTACGAAAAGAATTACACAACTTATGATCTAGAACTTGCGGCTGTTATACACGCCTTAAAAATGCTGCGACATCATTTAATAGGCAGAAAATTTATTCTAATGACTGATAATAAAATATTGAAATATCTTTTAGATTAGTCTAATTTAAACTCTAGATAAGCCTAAGTGGTTAGCCTTCTTGAGTGAATATGATTTCGAAATTCAGCATATAAAGGGTAAGGAAAATAAGGTGGCTAATGTATTAAGCAGAAATGCAAAGCCGAACTTTACAGCAGGAATCAACACTTATGCTTCTGATTTAAATGAACAGCTTAAAGAAGGGGTAAAACAAGATGAAAATTATCATAAATTAAAACTAAAGAAGAACCTACAGAAAGCTTAATAAAAGGTTATAGTCTAAATGAAGATGAATTATTATTATTTAAAAATAAACTGTATGTACCTAATGTGCCTAATATTAAGTTGTTAATTCTGGACAAAGTCCATAAAATGCCATATTCGGGACACCCAGATTACCAAAAGACTGTAACCATGCTAAGGAAATAATACTTTTGGCCAAATATGAAAGCTGAGGTAGCTGAATACATTGCTAGATGTTTAGACTGTCAACAGGTGAAAACAGAACACCAACATCTAGCTGGGTTGCTACAACCTTTACCTATTCCTAGCTGGAATTGGGAAGTGATTAGCTTAAATTTTATTACTGGATTGCCTAGAAATCAGAATCAAAATGACTCTATTATGGTAGTGGTGTATAAATTAAGCAAAGCATCACATTTCATTCCTGTCAAAACTACTTACAAGGCTGCCAACATAGCTGACATATTCTTAAAGCAGATTTTTCGATTACATGGAGTACCGAAGGTTATAACTTCAGACAGTGATCCTAAATTCATAGAAAATTTTTTGAAGTCCTTGGTTAAGGGATTAAATACAACACTGAATTTCAGCACCTCCTTCCATCCTCAAACAGACGGACAAACTGAAAGGGTGAATCAGGTGATGGAGGATTTATTGAGGATGTATGTTAAAGATCAGCTAGGTAAGTGGAAAGACTATTTGCATCTAGCAGAGTTCGCATATAACAATAACTATCAGTCATCAGCTAAATTCAGTCCATTTGAAATTTTATATGGACTAAAATGCAACACTTCTATCTCTTGGAGTAATCTAGTAGATATATTAGTGCTAGGACCAGAATCGTTGAAAGAAATGGAAGAGATTGTGAAGCAAGTGCAGGAAAATTTGAAAGTGGCATAAGTTCGACAAAAGAGTCAAGTAGACTTGAAAAGAACTCCCAAGGAGTTCCAGGTAGGTGAGCATGTGTTTATAAAGCTAAGGCCAAAGAAAAGCTCTCTAATATTAGGGATTTGTGCAAAGTTAGCACCACGTTACTGTGGTCCATTTGAAATTTTATCTAGGATTGGTCAAGTTGCTTACCAACTAGCCTTACCACCTAACTTGAAAGTACATAATGTTTTTCATCTCTCTGTTTTGAAAAAATATGTTCATGATGCTACTTATGTGGTTGATTGGAATGTGGTATCAGAGCACAAGGTTCAAACACTAGGCCTTGATGCAGCCCAACTAGCTTTCATAGAACAGTAAAGTAAAATAATATACTAACATATATTTTGTTTTATGTTAAGAACATAATTTCTTCTTTTTTCTGAATTTTAATAGGTAGGTATGCAAAATCTCGAAGAGTATGCACAAGAGGAGTCTCTAGATACAGAAACAAGAAAATTGTCTAGAGAACCTATGTTAGAAGAGGGGACTGCTAACTCTTTAGAGCTGTTGCAGACTGTAAAAGAATTGAAGACTGAAATGGAATCAGTCAAGAGGGACAATGAGTGGATTTTGAATACTCGAGAAGAATTGAACCAAATTTTAATAGAAAAGTTCCAAACTGAAGGAAGGAGCAGAAGATCAAAATATGAAGATGTCAGACATCAAAGAAAATCCAAAAAGATGAAGCTAACAAAAAATAACAGTAGTTCATCATCTGAAGGGTTCGGTGAACGACAAAGTTACCATACTACTAGTGACAGTAATGAGGCTGATTTCTATGACAGAAAGAAGAAATACATACCATATGAGGAAATTTTAGGGGTGCTTAAAATGATAAAGCCCCCAATTTTTAATGGAGAGACCAAAAAAGGGGAGGAAGTAGAGTCCTGGTTATCTCGGATGAAGAAGTATTTTCATATATATAATTACTCTAATCAGTTAAAGGCAAGGATGGCAATATATAACCTTTCCGGAAAAGATGATATATGGTGGCAATGACTGAAGAGAGTCAAGGGTATAAGAGAAAAAGAAGTTAATTCGAGTACCTTTAAAAGGTATTTTAAGAAGAAATTTTTGTCTGAACAGTATTACGAAGAAAGAGCTAAAGAGTTTTATGAATTGAAGTTAGGCTCAATGCCCATGAAGGATTTGAACAGCAAATTCTACAGCGTTTAGAACAAGATATGGACACTACGAGTTTCTCGTAATGCCATTCGGGCTTACCAACGCTCCAACTGTCTTTATGTGCTTAATGAACAATATAATGCATAAGTATTTAGATAAGTTTGTGGTCATGTTTATTGACAACATCTTAAATTACTCTAAAAGGGAAGAAGAACATAAAGAACAACTCAAAATAGTTTTACAAGAGTTGCGAGAACAACAACTCTTTGTGAAATTTAGTAAGTGTGACTTCTTTAAGGATGAAATCCAGTACTTAGGTCACATAATGACTAAGGAAGGAATTTTAGTCGATCCTAAAAAGATTCGAGCAATTGAAGATTGGCCGGTTCCTAAAGATGTAACGAATGTTAGGTCGTTCATGGAAATTACCGATTATTATCGGAGATTCATTGAAGGCTTTTCAAGAATAGCAAATCCGATCACTTCCTTGCAAAAGAAAGGCAAGAAATTTGATTGGAACTGAAAATGTGAAGAAGGTTTTAAGAAATTAAAAACCTTATTGACTAGTGCACCTATTCTAAGAATAGAAGATCCTAATAAGCTCTTCGCAGTCTGCATGGATGCCTGTAATGACGACTTAGGCGGTGTTCTAACTCAAGAACGGCATGTCATTGCCTATGAGTCTATAAAGATAAAGATTCATGAAAAGAATTACGCAAATTATGATCTAGAACTTGCGACTGTTATACACGCCTTAAAAATGTGGCGACATCATTCAATAGGCAGAAAATTTATTCTAATGACTGATAATATAGGACTGAAATATCTTCTAGATTAGCCTAATTTAAACGCTTGATAAGCCTAAGTGGTTAGCCTTCTTGAGTGAATATGATCTGGAAATTCAGCACATAAAGGGTAAGGAAAATAAGGTGGCTGATGCATTAAGCAGAAACGCAAAGCTGAACTTTACAGCAGCAATCAGCACTTATGCTTCTGATTTAAATGAACAGCTTAAAGAAGGGGTAAAACAGGATGAAAATTATCAGAAATTGCAAATTACAACTAAAGAAGAACCTACAAAAATCTTAATAAGAGGTTATAGTCTAAAAGAAGATGAATTATTATTATTTGAAAATAAACTGTATGTACCTAATGTGCCTAAGATTAAGCTGTTAATTTTGGACGAAGTCCTTAAAACACCATATTCAGGACTCCTAGGTTATCAGAAGACTGTAACCATGCTAAGGAAAGAATACTTTTGGCCAAATATGAAAGCTGAGGTAGCTGAATACATTGCTAGATGTTTAGATTGTCAACAGGTGAAAACCGAACACCAACATCTAGCTGGGTTGCTACAACATTTACTTATTCCTAGCTAGAAATGGGAAGTGATTAGCTTAAATTTTATTACTGGACTGCCTAGAAATCATAATCAAAATAATTTTATTATGGTAGTGGTAGATAAATTAAGCAAAGCAGCACATTTCATTCTTGTTAAAACTACTTACAAGGATGCCAACATAGCTGACATATTCTTAAAGCAAATTTTTCGGTTACATGGAGTACCGAAGCTTATAATTTCAGACAGAGATCCTAAATTCACAGGAAATTTTTGGAAGTCCTTGTTTAAGGGATTAAATACAACACTAAATTTTAGCACCTCCTTCCATCCTCAAATAGATGGACAAACTGAAAGGGTGAATCAGGTGCTGGAGTATTTATTGAGGATGTATGTTAAAGATCAGCGAAGTAAGTGGGAAGACTATTTGCATTCAGCAAAGTTCGCATATAACAATAGCTATAAGTCATCAGTTAAATTCAGTCCGTTTGATATTTTATATGGACGAAAATGCAACACTCATATTTCTTGGAGTAATCCAGTAGATAGCTTAGTGTTAGGACCAGAATCGTTGAAAGAAATGGAAGAGATTGTGAAGCAAGTGCAGAGAAATTTGAAGGTGGCACAGGATCGGCAAAAGAGTCAAGCAGACTTGAAAAGAACTCCCAAGGAGTTTCAAGTAGGTGAGCATGTGTTTATAAAGCTGAGGCCAAAGAAAAGCTCTCTAATACTGGAGAGTTGTGCAAAGTTAGCACCACATAAATGTGGTCCATTTGAAATTTTATCTAGGATTTGTCAAGTTGTTTACCAACTAGTCTTACCACCTAACTTGAAAGTACATAATGTTTTTCATATCTCTATTTTGAAAAAATATGTTCGTGATGCTACTCATGTGGTTGATTGGAATGTGGTATCAGAGCACAAGGTTCAAACACTAGGCCTTGATGCAGCGCAACTAGCTTTCATAGAACAGTAAAGTAAAATAATATACTAACATATATTTTGTTTTATGTTAAGAACATAAAATTTTATTCTTCTGAAGCTTAACAGGCAGGTATGGAAAAGCTGGAAGAGTATGGGCAGGAGGAGTCTCCAGATACAAAAACAAGAAAATTGTCTAGAGAGCCTATGTTAGAAGAGGGGACTCCTAACTCCTCAGAGCTGTTGCATATTGTAAAAGATTTGAAAACGGAAATGGAATCAGTCAAGAGGGAGAATGAGATGATTTTGAAGGCTCAAGAATAATTGAACCAAATTTTAATAGAAAAGTTCTGAACTGAAGGAAGGAGCAGAAGATCAGAATCTGAAGATGTCAGTCATCAAAGAAAATCCAAAAAGATGAAGCTAGCAAAAATTGAGACTAGTTCATCATCTGAAGGTTCGGTGAATGACAAAGTTACCATACTACTAGTGACAGTAGTGAGGCTGATTTGTATGACAAAAAGAAGAAATACAGACCATATGAGGAAATTTCATGAGAGTTTAAAATGATAAAGCCCCCAAATTTTAATGGAGAGACCAAAAAAGGGGAGGAAGCAGAGTCCTGGTTATCCGAAATGAAGAAGTATTTTCATATATATAATTACTCTAATCAGTTAAAGGCAAGGATGGAAATATATAACCTTTCCAGAAAAACTGTTATATGGTGGAAAGGACTGAAGAGAGTCAAGGGTATAAGAGAAAAAAAAGTTAATTGGAGTACTTTTAAAAGGTATTTCAAGAAGAAATTTTTATCTGAGCAGTATTACGAAGAAAAAGCTAAAGAGTTTTATGAATTGAAGTTAGGCTCAATGACCATGAAGGATTTGAACAAAAAATTCTACAACGTTTAGACGAAGATATGGACACTACGAGTTTGTCGTAATGCCATTCGGGCTTACCAACGCCCTAGCTGTCTTTATGTGCTTAATGAACAATATATTGCATAAGTATTTAAATAAGTTTGTGATCGTGTTTATTGATGACATCTTAATTTACTATAAAATGGAAGAAGAACATAAAGAACAACTCAAAATAGTTTTACAAGAGTTGCGAGAACAAGAACTCTTCCCGAAATTTAGTAAGTGTGACTTCTTTAAGGATGAAATCCAGTACTTAGGTCACGTAGTGACTAAGAAAGGAATTTCAGTCGATCCTGAAAAGATTTGGGCAATCGAAGATTGGCCGGTTCCTAAAGATGTAACGGATGTTAGGTCATTCATGACAATTATTGGTTATTACCAGAGATTCATTTAAGGCTTTTCAAGAATAGCAAATCCGATCACTTTTTTGCAAAATAAAGGCAAGAAATTTGATTGAAACTGAAAATGTGAAGAAAGTTTTAAGAAATTAAAAAACTTATTGACTAGTGCACCTATTCTAAGAATATCAGATCCTAATAAGGACTTCGTAGTATGCACTGATGCCTGTAATGACGGCTTAGTCTGTTCTAAACTCAAGAAGGGCATGTCATTGCCTATGAGTCTAGAAAGTTAAAGATTCATGAAAAGAATTATGCAACTTATGATCTAGAACTTGCTGATGTTATACACGCCTTAAAAATGTGGCGACATCATTTAATACGCAGAAAATTTATTCTAATGACTGATAATAAAGTACTGAAATATCTTCTAAATCAACCTAATTTAAACACTAGACAAGCAAGGTGGTTAGCTTTCTTGAGTGAATATGATTTCGAAATTCAGCACATAAAGGGTAAGGAAAATAAGGTGGCTGATGTATTAAGCGGAAACGCAAAGCTGAACTTTACAACAGCAATCAGCACTTATGCTTCTAATTTAAATGAACAGCTTAAAGAAGGGGTAAAACACGATAAAAATTATCAGAAATTGCAAATTACAACTAAAGAAGATCCTACAGAAAGCTTAATAAAATGTTATTGCCTAAATGAAGATGAATTTTTATTATTTAAAAATAAACTGTATGTACCTAATGTGCCTAAGATTAAGTTGTTAATTCTGGACGAAGTCCATAAAATGCCATATTCAGGACACCCAGGTTACCAAAAGATTGTAACCATGCTAAGGAAAGAATACTTTTGGCGAAATATGAAAGATTGATGTTTTGACTATCAACAGGTGAAAACCGAACACCAACATCCAGCTGGGTTGCTACAACCTTTACCTATTCCTAGCTGAAAATGGTAAGTGATTAGCTTAGATTTTATTACTGGATTGCACAGAAACCAGAATCAAAATGAGTCTATTATGGTAGTGGTAGATAAATTAAGCAAAGCAGCAGATTTCATTCCTGTTAAAAGTACTTACACGCCTACCAACATAGCTGACATATTCTTAAAGCATATTTTTCGGTTACATGGAGTACCGAAGGTTATAATTTCAGACAGGGATCCTAAATTCACAGAAAATTTTTGAAAGTCCTTGTTTAAGAGATTAAATACAACACTGAATTTCAACACCTCCTTCCATCCTCAAACAGATGGACAAGCTGAAAGGGTGAATCAGGTACTGGAGGATTTATTGAGAATGTATGTTAAAGATCAGCCATGTAAGTGGGAAGACTATTTACATCTAGCAGAGTTCGGATATAACAATAACTATCAGTCATCAGCTAAATTCAGTCTATTTGAAATTTTATATGGATGAAAATGCAACACTCCTATCTCTTGGAGTAATCTAGTAGATAGATAAGTGTTATGACCAGAATTTGTAAAAGAAATGGAAGATATTGTGAAGCAAGTGCAGGAAAATTTGAAGGTGGAACATGATCGCCAAAAGAGTCAAGCAGAATTGAAAAGAACTCCCAAGGAGTTCCATGTAGGTGAGCATGTGTTTATAAAGGTAAGGCCAAAGAAAAGCTCTCTAGGATTGGGGAGTTGTGCAAAGTTAGCACCACGTTACTGTGGTCCATTTGAAATTTTATCTAGGGTTATTCAAGTTGCTTACCAACTAGCCTTACCACCTAACTTGAAAGTACATAATGTTTTTCATATCTCTGTTTTGAAAAAGTATGTTCATGATGCTACTCATGTGGTTGATTGCAATGTGGTATCTGAGTACAAGGTTAAAACACTAAGCCTTGATGCATCCCAACTAGCTTTTATAGAATGGTAAAGTAAAATAATATACTAACATATATTTTGTTTTATGTTCAAAACAAAAAAATTTGTTTTTCTGAAGTTTAATAGGCAGGTATGGAAAAGATGGAAGAGTATGCGCAGGAGGAGTCTCCAGATACAGAAACAAGAAAATTGTCCAGAGAACCTATGTTAGAAGAGGGGACTTCTAACTCCTCAGAGCTGTTCCAGACTGTAAAAGATTTGAATACTGAAATGGAATCAGTCAAGAGGAAGAATGAGAGGATTTTGAAGGCTCAGGAAGAATTGAACCAAATTTTAATAGAAAAGTTCCAAACTGAAGGAAGGAGCAGAAGATCAGAATATGAAGATTCCAGTCATCAAAGAAAATCCAAAAAGATGAAGCTCGCAAAAAATGAGAGTAGTTCATCATCTGAAGGATTCGGTGAACGACAAATTTACCATACTACTAGTGACAGTAGTGAGGCTGATTTGTATGACAGAAAGAAGAAATACAGACCATATGAGAAAATTTCAGGGGAGTTTAAAAAGATAAAGCCCCCAACTTTTAATAGAGAAACCAAAAAATGGGAGGAAGCAGAGTCCTGGTTATCCGGGATGAAGAAGTATTTTCATATATATAATTACTCTAATCAGTTAAACGCAAGGATGGCAATATATAACCTTTCCGGAAAAGTTGATATATGGTGGCAAGACCTGAAGAGTGTCAAGGGTATAAGAGAAAAAGAAGTTAATTGGAGTACCTTTAAAAGGTATTTCAAGAAGAATTTTTTGTCTGAGCAGTATTACGAAGAAAGAGATAAAGAGTTTTATGAATTGAAGTTAGGCTCAATGACCATGAAGGATTTGAACAACAAATTCTACATCGTTTAGAAAAAGATATGGACACTACGAGTTTGTCGTAATGCCATTCGGTCTTACCAATGCCCTAGTTGTCTTTATGTGCTTAATGAACAATATAATGCATAAGTATTTAGATATGTTTGTTGTCGTGTTTATTGACGACATATTAATTTACTCTAAAACGAAAGAAGAACATAAAGAACACCTCAAAATAGTTTTACAAGAGTTGCGAGAACAGCAACTCTTCACGAAATTTAGTAAGTGTGACTTCTTTAAGGATGAAATCCAGTACTTCGGTCACGTAGTGACTAAGGAAGGAATTTCAGTCGATCCTGAAAAGATTCGGGCAATAGAAGATTGGCCGGTTCCTAAAGACGTAACGGATGTTAGGTCATTCATGGGAATTACCGGTTATTACCGGAGATTCATTGAAGGCTTTTCAAGAATAGCAAATCTAATCACTTCCTTGCAAAAGAAAGTCAAAAAATTTGATTGGAACTCAAAATGTGAAGAAAGTTTTAAGAAATTAAAAACCTTATTGACTAGTGCACCTATTCTAAGAATAACATATCCTAAGAAAGACTTCGTAATATGCACTAACGCCTGTAATGATGGCTTAAGCGGTGTTCTATTTCAAGAAGGGCATGTCATTTCCTATGAGTCTAGAAAGTTAAAGACTCATGAAAAGAATTACGCAACTTATGATCTAGAACTTGCGGCTGTTATACACGCCTTAAAAATGTGGTGACATCATTTAATAGGCAGAAAATTTATTCTAATGACTGATAATAAAGGACTGAAATATCTTCTAGATCAGCCTAATTTAAACGCTAGACAAGCAAGGTGGTTAGCCTTCTTGAGTGAATATGATTTCAAAATTCAGCACTTAAAGGGTAAGGAAAATAAGGTGGCTGATGCATTAAGAAGAAATGCAAAGCTGAACTTTATAGTAGCAATCGGCACTTATGGATCTGATTTAAATGAACAGCTTAAAGAAGGGGTAAAACAAGATGAAAATTATCAGAAATTGCAAATTACAGCTAAACAAGAACCTAAAGAAAGCTTAATAAAAGGTTATAGTCTAAATGAAGATGAATTTTTATTATTTAAAAATAAACTGTATGTACCTAATGTGCCTAAGATTAAGTTGTTAATTCTGGACGAAGTCCATAAAACGCCATATTCAGGACACCCAGGTTACCAAAAGAGTGTAACCATGCTAAGGAAAGAATAATTTTGGCCAAATATGAAAGCTGAGGTAGCTGAATACATTGCTAGATGTTTAGACTGTCAACAGGTGAAAGCTGAACACCAACATCCAGCTGGGTTGCTACAACCTTTACCTATTCCTAGCTGGAAATAGGAAGTGATTAGCTTAGATTTTATTATTGTACTGCCCAGAAATCAGAATCAAAATGACTCTACTATGGTAGTGGTAGATAAATTAAGCAAAACAACACATTTCATTCCTGTTAAAACTACTTACAAGGTTGCCAACATAGCTGACATATTCTTAAAGCATATTTTTTAGTTACATGGAGTACCGAAGGTTATAATTTCAGACAGGGATCCTAAATTCACAGGAAACTTTTAGAAGTCCTTGTTTAAGGGATTAAATACAACACTAAATTTCTGCACCTCCTTCCATCCTCAAACAGATGGACAAACTGAAAGGGTGAATCAGGTACTGGAGGATTTATTGAGGATGTATGTTAAAGATCAGCCAGGTAAGTGGGAAGACTATTTGCTTCTAGCAGAGTTCGCATATAATAATAACTATCAGTCATCAGCTAAATTCAGTCCATTTGAAATTTTATATGGACGAAAATACAAAACCCCTATCTCTTGGAGTAATCCAGTAGATAGATTAGTGTCAGGACCAGAATTGTTGAAAGAAATGGAAGAATTGTGATTATGTTTACGCCATGAGAGCCATAGTTTCCACACTCTTTATAGTTATGCATTTTCCCCATGATGAGAAGATTGTGACTATTGATCAGCTTTATTTTGTTACACCTGACCATTGCGTTACTCTTAGTAATCAGACTGCGTTGAATGTGCCTCATGTTCTTGTGATTCCTTCCCCTTCTTCTAGTTAGCTTCTTCCCATCATAGGTAAAATGGGGGGCATGGCTCTATTCTATGGACATCATAATGGAGCTAAGCTGCTAGATTTTATCTAATGGGGGAAACCTACCAACCTATGGATATCATGTTCGATAGGAGTAGGTTCAAGAGCATAGTTTACTTTTGGTTTCAGGCTTGTTAAAAAATAAACCCACTTCTTAAGTATAGTTTACCCTTTTGGTTTCAAGCTTGCATAAATATGAAACCATGCGGTGAGCATAGTCCCCATTCTGTGTCAAGCTCGTTAAAATATGAAACAGATCCTTATGAGCAAAGTTCCCATTTTATTTCAAGCTCGTTAAAAAACTGAAATGGATCTCCTCAAGCATAGTTTACCCAATGGTTTCGATCTTGCATAAAAATGAAACCAATCTTTGAGCATTCTTTCAATTGATCTTCAAGCTCGTTAAAAATAGTAAGATGGTGTTGAGATTACTTTTCATTTTTTGCGCTCTGGTTAAAACATGTAAAGTGGTTTGAGCTTAGTTTATTGCTTTTTCGTGCTCTGAATTCAAACATGAAAAAGGTTAATAGAGTCCTCTTTAAGCTCTTTTCAGACTCTTAAAATGTGAAAAGATAGTTGAGTACTTGTCTTCTTCATAATCGTAAAAGTTTTTGAAGAGTCGTTTCTTTGATGGTAGGTGGTCTCTTTTTTGGTTCGGATGGACTATTTACGAAAAAGAAACACTCCAGCCAATCATCACTAGAATATTTCTCTAAGATATTATTTTATACTTTTTCAGGCCTTAGGGACTAAATCATACGAAAAATGACCCATTAGAGTCTTCTCCCATTGTTGTTCAGACTCTCTAAACATGAACGATACCGAGTTAACTTTCATTGGACTCATTAAATTAAACAGTGAGAGACCCTCTTTTGGGAATGAACCTCTCCTCTCTCAGGTTCGTAAAACATATGAGTTTGGACTTGTCTTTGAATGAGCTATAAGGATTGTTTGTTACCCTCTTTGAACTCGTATAAAATAAAAGAGGAACTCATCAACCATGATGGGGGAATTAAGGGAAGGGAATCATTTTGCAAATAAATGGCAGTTTGTCATTACCTTTGAACATGGGACTTGTCTACATATCATTTCAATCAATTGAGTATTCAGCTGATTTCCATGGCGATCCACTTTCATGAGTCATGTCACTCCTTTGAGTCTTTCAAAATAATACATTGTCCACCCTCGCACTGTGTGTTTGTCTGTTCTAGTCATGTTTCCAAGTATTTTGTCGTGCCACCTGATGTTCAAAGGGAAGTTGAAAATGTTTACCTTTGAAGTCAAAATAGCCTCTGTGTCCATACTTTTGAGTCAATCTTATGGTTACTTCACTCACATCATTCCAGAACTTTGTTCCAAGTTTCATGTCCTCGATGTTGGATTCATCATGGCCCTCCTTCAACGAGACTATTCCTGTCAACATCAACTCATCATCCAAGAAATAGTCTTAAAAACAAATTTAGTACCTTGATATCTATATGCCTCAATGATATATTCTCTCACTCTCGACATAGGTTCACATCATTGACCTTTGATTGATAGAATCGACTGGGTTTTCAACATCAAGACATATATTCACACTTAGTAGATTATACTAGGGTACCTTGGGAATCATTGACATCAATGGTGGTCTCCCTCTCACTTGTTAATGGTTCACATCATTGGCCGATAATCAAGTGGTTTCTACCATGTTCGACTTCAGAACATTGTAATCACATGGTTAGAATCGTACTTTGTGGAAAACGAGATGAAGACCTTGGGGACTTGATTAGCATTCATTGCTTTCCCCAGGTTACGATGGAGTTTCGTATATCAAGCCTGGATCCACATTTGTATAGTTGTGGTTGTGCTCAAATATGTGTCTGTATGACATAGATCTACGTTGTATGTCTGGTAGCTATGTCCAATTTTGAGTCCTTCATCACATGGATCTACGTTGTATTCTAGTGGCCATCGTTGTTTATTCCTCTCATGGATCTGCCTTGTATTGTTCTCCAGCCATAAGTTGGTTACATTTGTCTATGGGTCAAAACTATTGATGTATTGCAGATGCCTACTAGACAACACTCTCCGATCAAGCTGACTCTTACCACGAAGTGACAACTTGTTCTCTCAAAGCTCTCGCTTATCGTATCCCTCTAAGCCTCTTGGTTTGGGGGGCATTCTGTTATACCAAAATCCTGTCACGAACATATGATGAGATCCTTAACCCCTATGTTTTCCCTAAATCCCAAACTTGGAGTGGAAACTTGCTCTGGATGTTAATTCTACATGAAAAAACCTAGCACCACGCTTTCCCTTTAGCTGATGAGCGGTACCTTGTTCAGCACTGCCTGATTCCTGTTGTAGAGAAGTGCTTCCACCACGGATGTGCTTTGTTATTGAAGCGGTTCTCACCTAAACCGCTCTATCATAAGGGAACAAAAGCAGTACCCTTGGTAAAAATGGAAAAAAAGAGGATTCTCGAGGCTTCTAGAACATGAGCCTCGTGTCTTCTCTTATCCCTATCAATATGGGTTGGTTGGAGTTGAGATCCCTCTTGGTAGAATATTAGAGCCACCTTACCCACAATTCTCTCAACTATCCCTATCAATTGAGCCTTATAAATACAAGCTCATATCCATAGTTGAGAGAGAGAACTGAATGGTAATGTTATGTTGTTGAATTGACGACCTAGCCCAATCCATTGGAGAGCACAAGAGAGCAAGTTGGAGCTATCAGAGATGAGGTGTTGGTCTTGTGGAGGAGTTTGTCAACACTAAGGCAATGGTTGTAAGATTCTTCATTGATTTCTTAATGCAAAGTAGATTTTCGTCCCCCATTTGTTGTACTGATCTCGCATGTATATGTTACTGGATTCCTTAGTCACTATTATGGATGTGTAAATAATGTTCTGGTAGCTTTGATGTTCTTGTTTGTTTGACATGTTCTGCAGGTACACAATTTCATCATCAAAGCATTATTCCAGGTGCTTACAACATTCAGGGAAGGTTTTCACCCTTTGTCGTTCACTTATTTGTTCTGGATTTGAGCCATTCAAACTAGAGGAATAGCTTCGGTCCGCAGAAGGTGCAATATTCCTGACAACATTATGTATCTTCGTGTTCGCAGAGTCTATTTTTGAACTTTATTGTCTTGACCTTAACCAAAAAGTACCCTTTGTTCAAGAGAAAATACTTGTTGAAAGTATGGGAAAATTCTATAGCTTATTCCAACACTTGGATTAGGAAGTTTCATCAAAACTATAAGATGTTTATTGATGTTCTTGGAAGACCAACTTCGATATTTCGGATATAGGCAAGGGATTAACCATCTTCGTTTATGTATTTTAGGGAATATATGAATTCTACTTGATTTATTTTTAGTTGTATGCAAGATTGCAATATAATTGACAAACTTTGCATATTTGTTAATTTTGGTTTGGATTCACAATGGTGCTTGTGAATATACATATATGAAAATAGTAAAGCTCATTTGTTTTTTATGAGTTAATTGGGGTTTTGGTTTACATTGGACATGTAAATTACTTATGCAAACTTGCAATGTGCTTGACAAACTTTGCATATTTGTGAATTTTGGTATGGATTCACAAGGATGCTTGTGAATATGCATATGGAAATAGTGAAATTCATTTGTTTTTTATGAGTTAATTGGGGCTTTGGTTTCCATTGGGCATGTGAATTTTGGGTATGAATTTTGGTAAATAATCAAAATTATTTAATTTTTATCATTAAATTGGGGATTTGATTTCCATTGGCCAATTCCATTGGGGTTTTGGTTTCCATTGGGGTTTTGGTTTCCATTGGCCAATTCCATTGGGTTTTTTGTTTCCATTGGCCATAAATTAATTTATTTTGGTTTAATTTTTCAAATTAGGAAAAATAAATTGATGAACTTAGAAAAAAACATGAGAAGAAATGAGGAAAATACCACACAAATAGCAGTTTGCTCCAAAGGTGGAGGTGGATGGCTTTGGCACACCCAAAAACGCGTTCGCCCAGTTGAGATTTGCTCCGTCCAAGTCCAATAGCCTTGCGATGTGGCGAAAAAGACGGGCTCGACCCATTTTAAAATCAAAACCAAGTTTTCCGAAATGGGGGTGCGATTTGGTCTATTATCCTAATTGGCATGCATGTTGGCAGTCTTAGGACTAGGCTTCGCAGGTTCGGGATGGCTTGTGATGTTTTTTTATTATTATTATCAAGATTAATTGACTTCACTCCACTATTACATCTAAAAGGTCCCTCAACTTTGTGCACTCACCCAATAGATAACTCATTTTCTAGGAAGGTTATAATAATTAGTAACACTTAACTTATGACTTGTAAGCTTCCTCAACCACAAATTAAATAATTATACTAATATATATATTAACTTGACATTAAAAATATATATTATGGAATACTTCATGCTAATAAATATATGCTTGAAATATATTTATCTTAAATATGAGGATAGGTTGGATGGATGCTAGATTATGAAGTGGTGTATAAAACCATGATTCAACGAAGCGTTCCCATCTCCTCTTTCAAACCTTGCAAATGAAGCCTTCCCGCTGGTTGCGTATATGGAATGGCACCTTGGGAACTTGAACTCAGCCATGCATATGAACTTAACTATACTTAAATCCCTATGAAGCCAAGATAAGTAATGTACGCACATGAAAATGGATTTTTTTTCTTTATAAACACTGGTAGCAGCTTAGGGAGGAGGGAGAGAGGGTTTGGTTGGGTTTAGCGGGGCAAGGTTGATTAAATACTACATGCTAATAAACATAAGATTGAAACCTAAAAATAATACATGCTAATAAATATATGCTTTCTTACACGTGTAGTTTACTTTGTCTTCATATAGTTAAAAAATAATACATACTAAATTAATAAATATATGTTACACGTGTAGTTTACACTGTTCATATATTCGAACATTTAGAATATTGTTGTTGCTATCCTCATTCAATCCTTGATTAATTCCCACTAAACTAAAAAGCATAAAATAAATTCTTGTGATCACCGTCAATATCCACCAAATTGCTAAACAGTCAATGGTGACATTGTTGAATATTCACTTAAATTGAATTGACAATTTTAATTTGAGAACACCATTTTTTTAACAGTATGCCAAAATTGTCATTTCACATCAAAATAAAATCTGAAAACATGCATTTAAGGTTTAAATAAATTAATACTTCAACTCTTTATAATTTGAATAGTCAACTTACCTTAAATAGTGAATTCTGCATATTTAATTTTTTAAATATTTGAAATAGTTATAAAAATAGGGAAAGGTTTTGAAGTATTTTCCATCAAAATGTTAATTTAAAATATAGTTAATATATTTCAAAAACTTTAAATTTGTGTTTTTTATATAATATCCTTGTCCAGCATAAGGATTATGGAAATCGCTTTGGGTGATTGTATTATATCTTGCATGGAAATCAAAGAATTTTAATCTAAGTATTTTGAGCTCTTATTTTCTTCTGGCCAATAAGCAAATTGAGAGAATTCTTTCACCTCATATGGAGGAAGAAGAGGCACTCTAACGCTTTTCTATGGAGTTGTTTAACTAGGGGATTCTTTTACTTTCAGGCTGATTTTCTGCTCGAATCTGGTGAATTTAATCTACAAAATATGTAATTTTATGTTGTTTGTTGGTTGATTTTAAGCTTATAAATGAAATCAGGTGATAGAAAAACCCTCAAACACCCACACTTTGTATGATCTAGTAGTGTTTTTGAACATTTTGAAAATTCTGTGAAGATTCATGGCAAAAAACTAGTAAAAACCAGCCGAAAATTGAGGTCAAAAGCTCCCCTCTTTAGGCAACTCAATTTTCTATTGTATCTAGTTGGTGTTTGGGCTTGGTGAAATCTCAATGTGTTGGGTGTTATCCTATTTATGTGATGAAATGAACAAAAAAATACGTGGTCTCTTCCATGCTATGCCCATTATACTTGTGCGTAGTTTCCATCTATGTTTTAAGTATGTTGTGCCCCCCTGTATGTTTATCTCCATTTGTAAGTTAAAGAATAAATTCCGTATCATTTACATGTGTTGGAAACTAATTTATAACAGCCACATCATCAACCGTATCATCATTCCCATCTAACTTCTCCATTTTTAAGTTAAAGAATAAATTCTGTATCATTTCCATATGTTTGAAACTAATTTCCAACAACCACGTCATCAACCATATGACTTCACGTGCAATTAGAGGAATTTTGGGGTCTAAAATGGGCCTCCTAAGGAAAATAATAAAATAATAGTTAAAATAATAAAATAATGGTTAAAATAATAAAATAATATTAATTAATTTTGGAGGAAGAAAGAAAAAAAATACTTTTTGTGTTCGTATTTTCGACATATCTCCCTGTGTTTTTACTCAAATTTCAATCGGGAGAGATCATTGGATATGGAATTTGATTCTGCATCCAACGAGTACCCACACTGCATACTTTTGACAGACCCTTCTACCCCAAAAGCAAGAAATACCTGAAAAAACGTGATGATGATGTCATCATCACGTTTTTTCAGGTATTTCTTGCTTTTGGGGTAGAAGGGTCCGTCAAAAGTATGCAGTGTGGGTACTCGTTGGATGCGGAATCAAATTCCGCATCCAACGAGCTCTCCCGATCGAAATTTGAGTAAAAACACAATGAGATATGTCGAAAATATGAACAAAAAAAATAGTTTTTTTTAATGACAAATATGCCAATTCAACCATTATGGTTGACTTATTTTATTGAAATTCTATTGGTTCTTGAATTCCAACTCACAAAATCTTATTTTGGCAGGTTTTCTTATAATGCCCATTTTAGACCCCAAATTTCCTCTAATCAGTGACCTATTCAGATGGTAGTTGGCATACTAAATAAATTTGTAAATGTTGCTTTTGGGAGAAGCCTCTTCATAGAAGTTTTTAGATAATTTCTCAATGTATATATCCATGTTTCAAGCTAATAGAAGGGAAGGGCATGTGCCTGCTTACTGTCCGTTGTGCCATTTCTCATCATGGTATCAGAGCCAAGGGTAAATCCGGGAAACCCCTCAACCTGCAGAATATATCAACCTTCATCCACCTGAAACATGTGAGTGAAAGGGTTGTAGTATTCATCAGAGTTTCGCAGCAGAAGCTCAAGTCATTTTATAGGCTCAGCATCACTCAAAGAATTAAATCTCGAGTCATTTTGCGGGCTCAGCATCAATTAGGAGTTAAAGCTCGAGTCATTTTGCATGATCAACATCAATTTAGTTTTAATTTTGAAGGTTGTAGGCTGAAGAGGATGTGAGAGAATGTTGTGGTTCTACTGATCTATGAAGCTGTGGAAAATGCTTTGGATATGTGGCACTACTAAAGCAATAGCTTAAATAGAGGTTGATTACTTACTTGGTTGAAAAGAAACCATCCTTGAAATTGAACATACAAGCTCTGTTTTCTTGTCAATATGTTGGTTTGAGAGCGTTGAGATCTCTATTGCACACATGAAAGGAAGGGAAGGGGAAATTATTAGATTTAGCTGCCCCTATTAGATCATGTGCTCCTATGCTCCCTTCTTTAGCTTCCCTTATTGAAGGTTCTTGTGTGGAAGCAACCGACCGTGAATTTGAGGCTGCAAGGAAGAAGTCGTGTAGGCAAAATAACACTTGGTTGATTTTTCCCTAAAGAATATGTGTAGTTGTGTGCATCCCAAAAAATGAAGAACTTAGTAGAACAAACTGTAGTTTGTGGTAGAACTTGAGGTCATATCTGCAGAGAAAGAAAGGTATAAAGAGAAGTCATGTGGCCATTTTATCTTTCAGGTAGAAGAGTGTGATTGGAGTGCCATTGATAATGAAGTCTTCTATTGTCGGTTGTGAGTAGTATCTCTCACTTATTGAAGAGCGAATCCCACTAAAAACATTTCAGCATCCTCTGTGCACTTTTATAAACCCAGTTCCATGTGTAAAGTGTTCAAGATGAGTTACATTCTGGAGGTTATGAGAGTAGGTTATCATCCCCATTAAGCCTTGTGGTGAGGCGTTAGAGTTGTGGAGAGTTGCAGGTAGAAGAGATTGAACCTGTTGAAGCCTTGCATTTGAGTTGAATCTATGTTTCTGAAGAAGACTTGGCTCTGTAAGTTTTGAGGGGGAGCTATCATTATCAATTGAAGCTAGTGTTGGGTCATAGCTAAGCCCAGTTGGAAAACTGCAGTCATGGAAAAAAATGATTATGAAGATGAGCTAAGATTTATTGAGGAGTGGCTAGAAAATCCCATGCCTATCAAATCCCATGATGTAGTAGTTAAACATGAGAAGAATGTTTGAACCATGGAGGTTTCAAGTGAAGCAGTTCAAGCTGCCAGAGATCAGGAAAATGAAGAAAGTTCTGCTTTATTTAATGTTTTAACTATGTGTGTTTCTGCAAGTTTTGATTTCAGTTTTAGAGCTACAAGAGCTGGAGTTTTGAAGCTGCCATGTAGCATAAACAAGAAGAATAAATTTAAGATAAAATTCACCATGAATCCAACACATAAATGGTTCAAAGTCTTGTACCATTGGAAAATGAAATAAAATGACCTGGTTTTGAAAAGATTCAAAGAATATGTTTCTTTTCTTTTGCAATGTTATATTCCATAAAAACTTCTAGTTTTCTTTGGTGGGGGGAGATGATGATGGATGGGTGTATGTTGTATGAATTTAATGTTTATGTTATTTGTTGATTTATGAAGAATGAATGTTGTTGAAGCATGTATCTTTTTAAGCTTTGTGATATTTGGTTGCTCCTATGCCATTGATGAAGTCTTCCACTGGCGGGGAAGGAAGAGCATAGAGTAAGCCTCTGCCTTCAGTATGGAGTTGAGAGAGCATATGCAGCAGCAAAGAAACCACAAGACTCTCTAAGTCATGAAGAGCTCTAAGTCATGAAGAGCATTATGACGATGAATACTCATGAACCAATAGCAACAACAAAGAAATTGAAGAAAAAAAATTGAAGTGTTTCTTGATTTTTGTAAATTGTGTAGTTGTAATGTGGCTATTGAATTTAAGGAGGAGTGTTGGAAACTAATTCCAATAGCCATGTCATCAACTGTATCATCATTCCCATGTGTTCATGTGAACTGTTCATATGGTAGTTGGAATACTAAATAGGTTTGTAAATGTTGCTTCTGGGAAAAGCCTCTCCATAGAATTTTCTAGATAATTTCTCAATGTATATATCCCTGTTTCAAGCTAATAGAAGATGACAGGGTTATGGGCATGTTCCTGCTTACTTTCTGTTGTGCCATTTCTGATCAACATACCTGCCTAAGATGCGTTGTTCCTTGAGCTGGTAATTGAATACCAGACAAAGTTACCTGTGTGGGAATAATGCATATTAATTATTGGTTGATTCTCATATCATCTCACGCAATTTTGTCAAAGTATATAGCATGTTAGTTTTTCTCAGATAGAATGAAGAGTTGAGGTCTCTCATATATAAAGTAGTTTAATTAAAGTTCTGAAGATAACTTTCTAGGCAGAGAGTTATTACAGTTTCTAATGTTAAGTCAGTAGCTTCACAAAGAACCATTTTTAGTCTGTCTATATACAAAAGAAGATTATAAATCAATAGATAGAGAGATAAGAGAAGAAGAAGAAAAAACTCTTTGGAGAGTTCAAGAGCTCAAGGTCTATCATTTTGAAAAGTGTTGAGAGCCAATAAAAGGTGAAACATATTTGTAAATTTCCAAGTTTGTATTTACAGCTCGTTTGGTGACCTTTTATTTTCTAATATCTCATGTAATGCCCCATATTAATGTTAAATAAAGTTTATTAGTAAATACTTTTATTAAATTAAACTTATACTATATTAATGTTAATTAAAGTTTATTAGTAAATACTTTTATTAAATTAAAATTATTTTACCGTGTTTACCATTTCTGTAAAGAATTAAATAAATAATATTTGATAATGTATGACATTTGGTTAGGTTTTGTAAACACTTACACTTGAATATTTATTAATACATAACACATGTCGGACCTATCGGAACTGCACTACCCATGATAGAATAAAATAATAATGAAAGAGGCGGTGGAAGGAGGTATAAGGAGGAGGATTTTGGGGATTTTGGGAAAAGGCGATGGAGAGGTTGGATTTATTTTGGGGGAAATTGGACTCTGCATGAGGAGAAGGGAGAGGAAAAATACTTGAGGAGGGGGACAACTCAAGGACGAGAGTATCTGTAAATGACTGAGACTGAGAAGATAAAGAACGGAGAAGAAGCTGCTCTCGGTATTATTGGTCTGTGGGCTCGGGGGCTAGGAAACCCGTACGTTTCCTAGGGCCAGCACATGATGAGAGCTGGTCGGTAGGGTGGAACATCATTTTGTTAATCAAGGCTTGGATGGTTGGACGGAAAGCTCAAAGAGGAAGGAGCCTACAAGGTCTACAACAAACTCTGGGATCTACTACGACCGCTGGTCCTAGGTATTTCAACTCCAGATAAGTATATTTTAAATTTCTGTATGGTATTATTGTCTAGTTTACAAAAACAAAATTTATGAAGTTTATCAAACCTGTACAGCTCCTATTTCTACGTTAATATGTTTACAGTTCATGATTGTACATTTATGTGTTTACAAAACTAATAGTACAGACACACCTGTAATATGATTTTAATTGTCTTGATAGAGAACATTATAGAGAATTGGACCAAGTTCTCTACCGGTTAGGCAGAGCACTACACAATGGTATCAATACATTTATGTGTTTACAAAACTAATAGTATAGACACACCTGTAATATGATTTTAATTGTCTTGATAGAGAAAATTACAGAGAATTGGACCGAGTGCTCTACCGGTTAGGAAGAGCACTACACAATGGTATCAGAGCCCAGTTCCAAATCTGGAACCATAGGGCCTACTTCAACCCTAACGAGAAACAAAATATTTCAAAAAAAAAACAAAAACAAAAACTACCTGTAGAATATAAGAACAAAACAAATTTGGACTTGGAACCTTGTTCCATACAATAGTATAATATGGTATGAAGGCATAGTTACTAAACTCTCCTTGTATCCTCTCAGCCTCAATCCATTCCATAAACATTGTATCAAAAGTTATTTACCTACAAGGAAATCTTAATGGTTTGAAATCAAAACAACTTATAAACACTAGTATGTAATTTTGCATATCATAAATTTAAAGAGCATGTAGCTTGAAAATATATATATATATATATATATA
>LPNX010913050.1:217914-387861 GCA_001517045.1 Pseudotsuga menziesii
TAGTACACAAAATTTTAAATGCAATAAAACATGATTTACTTACACAGACCGGGAAAAAAAAATGGAATTATATTAAAGCTCATGTTCTAACAGTTATTGGTTGAGCTACTCGACCTTGGATACTCTTTACTGGTGCTAGTCAACTACGATTGCTGCAATTTCTGGGATGAGTATTACTGGGTGGGATAAATGCGATCGCTGCTGGCTATATGATGAATATTTGGCCCAAGCAGAAAGAATAAATAACTATATTATTATGGTGCTACAACTAACTCAATGGTCATTCCAGCTGCCATAAATCCAGGTGGGTTCATCGAGTGACTAGCTATCCCACCTCGTAATAAATAATTAGTATATTTAATCTCTTTTTTGTGGGACCATTTGGCCGATACCGGCAGCATCAAAATATGTTTGGTTTTACTCTATAAAATATGGCACCCAACATCATCTGGACTCTATCGCTGATACCGTCCAACAGCGAATAGATATCAGCAAGTGACACCTAATAAAATTGTATTAAATACACCTTTGCATACAACACATATGGTCACTTAAACTGGCAACCAGAATAACCTCTCGAAAACTCTATCCCTCGTGTTTTATAAAGTCCGATATAACATATAAATATAAGAGGTAAAATGTAAAAGAACATATATAAAGGCCCAATCTTATTGGTCTGTTCACTAATTTATTTTTCCGAGCTCTGTCTCTATTAAGGCACCCAGGTCTGGTTTTTAGTTAAAAAAAAAATAATAATAAATCTCTGAATTGTAAAATCATATCCAATTCTTTCACAAATGACAGTAAATAAGCTGTAAAAGAGTTTATAAAATAAATCTCTACAGTACAATATAATAGATTCATAATATATTTGTCTCATTTTATTGAGATCTAGAAAAGTAATCCTTCTTAGTTCGCTTACCCGAATCATAGCGGGTAATTCGTTCAGAGAGTTTATGCTCTCGCCTAGCCCAGAACAGAATAGAAGCGAGCAGGAATCAAGGTGTATCCTCGATGGCCAATTCTAGGCCGATTAGCTCAGCTACCTCCCACCCTGACAAACAGAGCGTATAGACTAGGCGTAACACTGACTAAGCTCGTACTAATATCTGGAATATCTGTAGGAGGCGCAATGAACCAGACCTAGACCTATGCCCAACTAAAGCACTCTACCAGTTTACAATATTACATTAACAGATGTGTTCGTGACCTGTTTGCTCAATCCCCACGTGCCCAGGAGGTTTTCAGTAATTACAAACAGATTTTACAATACTGCGTTAACAGGAAGCCAGGAAAGAAGGAAGGAATGGGTCTGTAAAATTTGTGACCAGCTTCTAAACTTAAACTGTAAAATATAAACTCCTATACTTAATAATATCACATATCCAAACCTAGTTAAATGCACCTATATCAATATTCAACGCACAGTTATAAAGAAATCTAAAACCTAAAATTAAGAAACGAATTACGAGGGTTTCAAAGATATACATGCACTGAATCTAAAATCTAAAATTCCTTTTCTACTAAGTTATCGAGTTCAATAAACCCACATCAATTCTCATTAAAATTCGAAAGTTCTGGGCATTACCCAAAATACTGCCCTTCACCTTGAATCGTCCTCCCTGTAAACCAAGGATTTCTTCATACAAAGCCATGCACAAAACTTTTTGCGGATTGACTATTGCTTCTGAGATTTCCATGATACCAACTCATCCTTGTCCAAGTTTTCCTGTAAATTGCTTAGACGAACGGTCAAAATAAAAAAACTAACAGGAAAATCTTGTGAAAACAAGGGATCCCAAAGAGATCTGCGTTCTGTGGGCCTTAAAAAAAAATGGGGAAGAAAAAAATTAAGCGTTTCATAGAAACCCATTTAATAATGGAAAAACAAATAATAATGCTAAACAATATGTTAAATAAAACAAACATTCCAGGTTAGTTCTGGAGATGACAGTCCATCCGAATTCGCTCCATTTGGGCAGCATGCATGCGGTCGAAGGATTTTTTCTGCCATCTGGGAAGCATACGAGTGTGGGCATGCAGATGGGCGTGTGGATGGATTATGGAAGCTCCATGGATTATGGAAGAGCAGATGTTACTCTTTATTAGCTTTACAGGTGGCTCTAGAATTGGGCGGTGGTGAAAAGACCAGTCCTGTCAAATGGTATTATTTGTGCATAATTTTAATTTAAAAAATTTAAATTATATATATATATATATATATATATATATATATATATATATTGCACCATCCATTAACTTTTCACACTAATATATAATGCAACTTGTTATCCTTTAATTCATTAAAATTTCTGGCGCCTTAGAGCAACTCTATTTGTTATTTGTACTTTAAAAAATTAATACTAAACTATGATATATGTACTGAGCGGTAAAGCGAGATTTGCTGTTAAAAGAGATGCCCCACATAGATTTATAATACACCACGAATCCGGTTGGTGGAAGGGAGTATGAGTCTATTCGTCTATGCTAATGGCATATAGCGTTGCCATCAAGTTTAGTTTGGTAAAGAACTTACAACCTTAATTTAAATCCGTAGTTTATGAAGCATATGGAAAAATCCCGAGGAGGATCGTTATTATACATCCATGCTTTCTAGTAGCAATAGCTCTTTTCCTTATGGTTAAGCTACTCCGTTCTCTCCTTAGCAGTAGACCCATTTCCGTCCACTAGTTATTTGGATTCCATCCATGTTCCATTAGGTTCCATTTTGCAAGCAGACATACAATTGGCAGAAGGCAATGAAGGAAGCCGTTAGGCTAGACCAAAGCATGCCAGAAATAGAACCCATAGCAATTAGCGATTGTCTGGGCATTATGTTCTCTCCCCATCTACCTGCTAAACAGAAGAAATAAAACTGGAAGACCAAGTGGATTGGATTGTATCTGTCATCCAGCTATCTATTCTCTGAGCTGAAAATGGAGAACCTAGCTGGCTGGCAGCAATTTACAGCAGCTATTTTCCAGCCTTCTAGTCCAACTTTATCTGATAGCCTGCTGTACATGCGTATTCTGTTTTTGCGCAGTAGAGTCGTCATATTCATAGGAAGAACTTTTGCGTTCGAAAAATTAGGTAAGATGCTTCCATTAAAAGTTTACTGCGATTAAAGCTTTCTTTTGCAAGGGTTGCGAGTTCAGATTGAAAGCAACTAGGTCAATTAATTAACAAGTAGAGACGAACTCAATGTATGTAGGACTTTTGTTGAGTTTCATTATATTTTGGAATAATGATACAATTAATCCTTCTTTCACCGACCCCTTTCTCTTCTTTAAACACTCAACAAATTATGTGTTGATGTGAAGAAACGAATTTTGTCTGCCAGTGTTTTGTTTTGATAGCAATACTGTAACTTACTGATTTAACATGACTACAGTAATGGATGCTTCAACCCAAAACCCTATACCCTAATGCGTGCAGCAGCCCTAAACCCCAACTTTTAAAGCCTTGGCTAGTGCATGAATTGAACTGTAGATTCCTTCGAGCACAAATTGCCTGTTGGTAAATAAACAACAAATAAAATTGAAGAGAATCCTGTCGTATGACACGATATAATGTGCAGGGAAGACATCTTCTACAAATAATTCTTTTATTCTGGTTAGAACGTGTTCTCAATTGTTTCTATTGGAAAAAGCTAAATAGTTCCTAGATAAATTAATTTCTCAGCGCACAATGAAAGAGTGCTCTTCACCACTGTTCCTTAAGGGGGGCGAGGGAGCTAAGAGTCTTTTAAAATAGAGCTCTTGAACCTTCCCGTAATGAATCCAGCCAGTTTAAGAGATATAGTACAAAGTTGAAAATAAAAGCCTCACTCGTGGGGTGCGTTGTCCTCCTGCCCGTAGACCTACTCCAGCTTGTTAAAAATATATCCAAGGCAGTGTCAAACCGGTAGTTTTATAAAACTATCTATATCTGAAAGTCTAAGGGCTTTTTGATCAAGCATTATAATACGAGCTTTATATTTCAATATCCCAAGTGATTCAATTAGCTCTCCACTTTTTCCAAGAAGGGGTAATATTTGTTAAAATCCTTCCTTTATGTCCGGAGCTTTTCTAAGGATCTGACCATACCTGATGAGAAGTGACTCCTTCGTAGCATACCTGAGCTTATCGAAAATAAAACCTATCAAGCTTACCAGACGAACCATTCTTTATCTAAGACCATAAGCAGCTAGTGTAACCTACCCGTTAGCCTCAAGGGTTCTGTAGTTTCAATATTTATTAAAAAACGATATGAATGGGTTCAGACCGGCCCTGGGGCGCCAAGCTTTATTCGTTGGGTGGGTTCTGTCTGTCTTCATTGGGTTATTCTTGTTTCTCCAGTGTCAGAAGCATATGATCTATCTGCTGAGTTCTCGAACTCTGAAATTGATTTAGTAAAATAGCTTATTTCCAGCATTATTATTATTTCCAGCATTATTATACACGACCAGCAGCCCCAGCGGCATAACTAGCTATTAAAAATAATCTGCTGCCCAGCTAGGGAAGGGTAGGTTTATGTGGAAATAATTTTACTACTTTTGAATCACTAGGGTTGTCGGCCAATTCCTCACTCACTGTGTTTGGCCTGTGTGATTTGTCCACTTTTAACTATATATTTACTTAGATTCTGAGATTTATTAATTTTTCAGTTCTCTTTGATTTCATGTTAAATTTTACTCGTAGAATCAGAGATTTAATTTATTTTTCGGTACTGACAGAAAAGTCTGCTGCTATATTAAAAGGGTTTGTCAATCCGACCTAGAAGAAATTGGAAAAAGAAACTTCAATTTATTTGTTCTTTCAGTATTGTGAGATTTAATATAGAATATAGTAAAGTATTTCTAAGATTTCTGAGAGGAAGCGTTACAGTTTTGATCTTTAAAAGTTCTACTTTACAATATATTTAATTTTTTATTATATTCTAAAAACTTTTGTAATAAGATTGTTTACTTTATTTTCAAAAGAACAAATTAATGGAATATGCCCACGCCAAATGTGTAAAGTAATCACATAATCACAACAAAAACATGTGACATTTCACATGCATCATCGACTCCTTGAGCATTATTGTCTTCATGCTTTGGTTGCCGCGGTCATTAGGTTAGTTTTCAAAAATTTGTAAAAGGTTTAAAAGGTAGAGGGAAGATGTGTCCGACATTGATATACATTTAGGGATAGGGATCCCATTAATTGTATAACTACAAAGAGTTGTTCCAAAATTTTGGGTCAAGTTCCTTTCAAATGAAACGACGAAATGTGAGTGTAGGACAAGACCAATCACCTTGATTCGTCCACACTTCTTTGGTTGGACTCTTTTTTATGGGTTTATGTTTAAACCCCACTCGCCCAGGCTCAAAAAAAAAGAACAAAGGAGAGAGCGCTAAGATTACACACCCCTATCGTTAAGTGTGTTGGCCAAAATGTCAATAAAGGGAGTGTTATATATCTTATACATTGAAAAATGTCAATAAAGGGGGTCTTATATCTTATACATTTCAAAATGTTATGAATGGAGTATAATGAACTTTTCATCTCTACTTGCAATTTTGTAAACCATATTTATTCTTGGAAAATATATATATATATATATATATATATATATATATATATATTAGTTTAATAAAATGAAAACAATATTAATTTGATGATGATGAAGATATTAGGAAGGACATAACATGTTTTTGTACTTTTATCTCTATAGTGTTTGTGGTGTGAAGATTCTCCCATTTTGTTATATTTGTGGTATTATTACAAAAGGATTGAATCTCTAACTTTCCCCATTGTTACTTCTTGTAGTAAATATGCCATGTATAGGTCCACTAAGTCTTCTAAGCATTAAAAATCTTACATTTTGAGGAGACTCACTCTAAGGGGTATTTGTTGTATCACATCGAATTATTTAGAGATTATGTAGGATTATAGGGTTCAAGGTTCTTCCCATGTTTTCTAAATTGGATATACAAATTCATATGATGTTCTCAAGAAGGTTAAGGTCCTATTGCATCTATGATAGAATCCCTCTGAAGATGAAGATGAATATACAAATGTTGGAGAAAGGATATGATGATGTATAGATGAGCCCATGGGGTTAGCATTGTTTAGCATACCACGAAGCGAATAGGTTATGGTAGGGTGAAGGTTGTAACTTTATTTGGTGTGAAAGTAATAATGGTAATCAATCTTGAATAAAGGTATAATGAGTGAACCTATACTCGATGAGCATAAAAAATATTATAAATTAACACATTAGGATATTAAGAGGTAAGACCTAATAAATAGATTAAATAGATGAGAAACAATAAACGTGAAAGATAAGGTGTAGAGAAGAGGTTTTATAAGGAATGCTATGTCTATATAAATAAAATATTTAGGGTTGCTAATATTGAGCGATAGGTGTGCTAATATAGTCTCGTAATTAAAAAGGGATTGTAAAGGTACTTGTACTCATGCAACATAAATAACTAAATAAATAGACCAAGTAGACTTAATATCTATTGATACCTATTATGGAGAGAGGGAGAGAGAGCGAGTTTAAGCAAGGATAAAGAAGATATAAAAAGGTAATTGTATCAAGAAGAGTGCTACATTCAAGATGAGTATAAGAAAACCTATAAAGGAAAAAAAAGGGATAAAAGAATGGCAAGAAGAGTAATGGGTAAATAATATATATATAAATATATACATACTTATTGCACCTAACTAAGTATGAAATGAATAAAGTGCAATATAATATATTAAGTGATTTAAACATTAAAAGTACTAAAGATACATTTTGATGCGTATTAAACGGAGTGGTACAAAGAATGTTAGCGATAAACAACTGGTACAAAATGGCCAATTGTTGGAGGACTAATAATAGGAATTAGTATAGAAGGAGATGAACGTATAAATGGAATTCAGATATTGTCGTAGAAAATGATATGACAAGCATGCAAACTAACAATTAAACTTCATATTATAGAAGTGTATCGCATTATTAAAATTACCAATAAATAAGTAGTGCAATTGTAAGTATTCTATGTATAATGCGCCACTCATGGTGTAAGAGTTCTATTTAAAGAAAAATTATTGATAAATGAGAGTTGATTAATAAACATAGTGGACTTCATGTTATTAAGACACTAGACCACTCTCAATATGGATCCCGAAAAGTCGTAAGCCATATAAATTTATGAGATCATAAGTCGTATAAATTAGAGAGAGAGAGTCAAGAAATAATTCAATTCCTAAACAAGCCCTATATAAAAAGAATAATAATTTAATAATAATAAAACGAAGAATCAAAATAAATGATATTTGGGCAATAACATATTCTTATGAATCATAACAAGAACAAGACTATAGAACACTGTATAAATTGTTGTTGATAAGAATCTAGTAGGGTATAATGAACCGTGATGCATGTTACAAATGGGATCCTCAAGGAGGACATAAGTAGTTACTAGGATATGTTTTTCAGATATATTAGGGATAAAAGAAGTAAAATAGTAAAATGACATCGACAGGTTGATCAAATAAAGGTCCAAGTGGGACTACGATAAATAATGAGTTCTTGTAGTAAGACACCTATATTATGCATACTAATATATTCTTATAATCGTATGTAATGCCCATATTTTACTAGACATATCGACATGTTGCATTTTATTTTCTTAGTAAATGTTGGACTCCGTTCGACTGAGTAAACAATATTTATGACATGATAGATGTTGCTACTATGTTTAAGATGTTACTATGCTTATGTTGATACATTGATTGTGATTGTGAGTTTACTATGTTATAGTTATCATGATATTCCTTTGTTCATAAAGACATTGTATGTTTTCATCATTGATAAATGTAATAGATATAAATGATGTATGGATATCGACCCATGATGTGATCAATTTAATGAGTTATACAATGAAAGGAAATGTTGTTGATAATATGCACCAACTGATGATTGAATGGAGATATTATTATGAATGTATGTTTTCAAAGTACTAATCTGCAGGACACATGGGCTATGTAATAAATGGATACTCTATATAAAGTGTGGTATAGTACCTATTTTTGCAGAAGAGCCTTGATTACCAAAACTGATGATACGATGACATAGACCAATAATATCGATAGTAGAAAAGTATGTTTTTGATAGGGTATATAGACCCAGGATGTTGAGAGGGATGGATGTGTTCCACCCTATGTTTTTATAATACCCAAGGTCGTGGGAGGGCAGTGCTGAGACACGCTCCCCATGTTGTTGTGATGATGACGGTTGGGTACCCGAGGTCGTGGGAGGGTTGTACTGAGACAAGCTCCTCATGTTGTTGTGATGACGATGATCGGATGCCTGCTAGGAGAGGCTAGGTCCACTGTTCAGCCAACGCTATCGCTCTCAGGTTCTTATGTGGTCAGGTCGGTGAAGCCGAAAACCACTTCTATACTAGCAGAGGATGGATAGGGAGGATGCAGACGTAGATTAGGATGGGTGGACATTGTAGTTATTATGGTTGAATGTTGGACAATTATGATACAAGATTAGTGATGGTAGGTACCAATATTAACTGACTAAATAATAATAAGAACATAATTGTTAAATAACTCCGAATGTCACAAGAAATCATATTATATCTGTATATGGGTCACGTTGCGTGAAATATTATTTGTATCAGTTAGAATTTAGGAGTTTTTTCTATAGTACATGTGCAACCTATGCATGTACTAGCCATGCATGCACACCTCACACATGCACGCTAGTATGAAATATTTAAATAGTTGGATAGGTTAACTAAGTAATTGTGAATTGCTTTAAACCTATAAAAGTACCTTGTATCACTATTTTGACCATAACTTTGGGACGAAGTTTCCTGAAGGGTGGGTGTCTGTAATGCCCCATATTAATGTTAAATAAAGTTTATTAGTAAATACTTTTATTAAATTAAAATTATTTTACCGTCTTTACCATTTGCGTAAAGAATTAAATAAATAATATTTGATAATGTATGACATTTGGTTAGGTTTTGTAAACACGTACACTTGAAGATTTATCAATACATAACACATGTCAGACCTATCGGAACTGCACTACCCATGATAGAATAAAATAATAATGAAAGAGGCGGTGGAAGGAGGTATAAGGAGGGGGATTTTGGGGATTTTGGGAAAAGGCCGTGGAGAGGTTGGATTTATTTTGGGGAAAAGTGGACTCTGCATGAGGAGAAGGGAGAGGAAAAATACTTGAGGAGGGGGACAACTCAAGGACGAGAGTATCTGTAAATGTCTGAGACTGAGAAGATAAATAATGGAGAGGAAGTTGCTCTCGGTATTATTGGTCTGTGGGCTCGGGGGCTAGGAAACCCGTGGGTTTCCTAGGGCCATCACATGATGAGAGATGGTCGACAGGGTGGCACATAATTTTATTAATAAATGCTTGGATAGTTGGACAGAAAGCTCAGAGAGGAAGGAGCCTACAAGGTCTATAGCAAACTCTAGGATCTACTATGACCACTGGTCCCAGGTATTTCAATTCCAGATAAGTATATTTTAAATTTTTGTATGGTATTATTGTCTAGTTTACAAAATCAAAATTTATGAAGTTTATCAAACCTGTACAGCTCCTATTTCTACGTTAATATGTTTACAGTTCATGATTGTACATTTATGTGTTTACAAAACTAATAGTACAGACACACCTGTAATATGATTTTAATTGTCTTGATAGAGAACATTACAGAGAATTGGACCGAGTGCTCTACCAGTTAGGCAGAGCACTACATCTCATATATAATTAATGAACTACTCTTACGATTGAATTTGAGATCTAGTTCCTCCTTTCTTCTTCTGAATTATTCTACTTCCAACTTGACACTGCCACGTGTACCTTCTTCCTTCGTTATTTGACTTCCTCTCTTCCTTCAATTTCGTCAAGTTGGATTTTCAACCCACTAACAAATTTTCTTGAAACTTTTATAGTTTTTTTTTTCATTTGACTTCTATCTTCTTACTTATTCTATTAGAATAGAAATTTCTTCTTTCAAGTTTATGATTTCATCTTCTTTGGTATTTAAGGATTTTACACCTTGATCCTTTACGAAAATCATTGGTTCCTGTATTTTGGTATCCTTAAGTAATTGTTGTAACAACTCATCTTTATTCTGAGCTCTTTCCATTTCTTTTAAAATTCACATAATTTTACTTTCAAGAATATTGAGGTCATCCCTTGACACTTCGACAGATTATTCATATTTTAACCCATTGACCTCTTCTAGTGGTGCTAAAACATATATCTTAAGCTATATTATATATTGTTCTTCATGTGTAACAGAGAAATCATCCTCATTATTTGAATTAATGTACTATTCATGTCTAGGGGAGTACATACCTTCATTAATCTCATTCTCAAACTCTACTTCTGTTGAGTGTGAGTATTGCATGTTGTTCACCTAGACATGAATGTGATTCTCCAACCTAAGACATGATTCTTTAGCAATTTTTCACTATCCCATTTTTATTTTTATTTTGATCTGATAAGCTATCTAAGATAGCCTTAATTATTGTTGAGTGGTTTTTCTTGGCTTCGTTTTTTTCTAAATGTTTTGACTAGTTTCTTACAGTTGTAAGTTTCCATGCAATTGTCTCCCAAACAGTCAGTCCTTTTGTTTTCAGATATCGTTTCATTCTTTCTCTCCAAGAAGAGTAGTATGTCTCGTTGAAGAAAATATCTTCATTTATAGTCAACATTGGTTTCACATCCATTTGTGTTCTCAAGGATCTCCCTCCATTTGCTAGTTGTTTTATGAAGTAATCTCACTTTGATACCAATTGATGAACACATCATGTACACTAAGAGGGGGGGAGGGGGGGTGAATTAGCGTAAAATATATGCAATTAATTTTATTTGTTATTTTTCATGTCATATTTTTTATGTATAATAAACTTTTCATTGTATAAATAATGAACATCACAAGCCATAAACACCAAGAATAATTTTGAATATTTGATAGATCTTGAAATACATCAGTTTCAAAAGAAACCAATTTATAGGTTTCTAAGCACTAACTTAGAGGTGAGGGATATAACCCTTCGAAGAAAACCCATATTATAAACAGAATACAACATGTCATGAGGAAACTAATACTTGGTGCAAGACCAAGCTTGTAGACAAGATTTAACATGTCAGTTGTTCTTAGGTTAACCTAAGAAGTATGTAGTTTCTCTTGTTTAAATTTGTTTTATCTTCACTATAACTGAACTGAGAAATTCCATTCTTTTATTTTTCTCAACCTATTCTAGATATTTTTTCTTGTCATTCTTGTGACTCCATACTTTGCTCTAATTTAATTTCTTCACATTAGGCTTCAATCATTCACTTCCTCCTACATCTTATGATTTTTCTTGAATATCTTTGCACTCACTTCTTCCTTTGTCCTTCAAATTTTCTTTGTGTGGGATATTTTTTTCACTTCACCAAAACCTATTCCTCTATGAAAATTGTGAAATTATCTTTGTGCTTGACTCAAATCGAACAACTTTGCACCAAAATATGTCTTCCACTCCTTTTTTATTTACACCACTACAATTTACCACTTGGTTGTGTACTTGGTTATGATAAATTCACATCGCAATCTGCCTTGTTCTTCAACTCTTTTTTATACTGTGACTTGTTAAACCACGACTTGTGACTTTGATGTAAACCAACTCTACTTATTCTTTTACTCTTTTGGTCAACTAGTCATTTATTCCTCCTAAAACCAAAATATTAATTAAAATTCATACTATCCATGATTTCAACCACACCCCCAACAAAGTACAATAAAATCCTTTTTTATTTATATCACTTCTCATGTCCACATGAGGACCCACATGTTTATTTTATTTTCTTAAGTTAATCAATTGACCACAACGATTATTCGAAGAAGAAGGATTTTGTACTACAATGAGGAGCTTCTTTATTTTGGAGAAACCATGTCTTTCTGCAACACTTTGTTGACTTGTTGATTGTGTTGCAAACTTCGATATGCATACTTCAACATACACACTTCAAGACACCACTTTATTTGCATTTGTATTTACTTTGACTTATCCACTATCTGTGCACTTCAACAAATTGATAGTTTCTACAATCTGACATTTGCTTGGTATATGCATTCTATGTCATTCTGGTTGTTTCACTTGCTTTATTTTACCACGCTCTTCTTTCTCCTGCTTGTATTGTTTTTTTACTTGCCGAGTTCTTATTTTTACTACAATATTTATGTTTAAAGTTTTTCAATATACTCCTTCAAACTAGATTCAAGGCCAACACAAAGCCCAACAATCTCATACGATAGCATTAAGTCAAGGACAACATCCTATGTAATAGAATCAATAAGGAAAACATCAATTTTTACATTAATCATTAAGTCCAACCTTTTTGGCATTTATCATTAATTCCAACCTATATGAAATTTAACATTCTATTTGAAATCATTAACAACATTAAGTTTCACATCCTGTTTGACATTAATGAAAACATTAACAACAATTCATGTCTTTGAAAAATTAAAGGAATTTAGAGCACTAGATTTAAATTAGTTTGTTCAACCCATTAATCATATTTGGTTACTAACACTTTCATGCCAACAAGCCTATCTAGACTTACTCTATTGTAGGATGATCTACAACACCACTGCAACCCTCTACAATCTTGTTCACTCCCTCTTTCGAGGGAGGTCCTTTCATACTATGCTAAACTTGTCTCTAAAGTATTCAAACTTTACGTGAGATAGAGGATTAGTCAACACATCTACCACTTCTTCCTCTATAGGAGCATACTTGAGCTTTATACCTCCCTTCTATACCATATCCCGAATGTAATGATAGATAACTTCGATATGTTTCGACTTATCATGAAACACCAATTTTTCTATCATCATAATACAAGTTTGATTATCGCAATGGATATCAGTCAGATCTATCACTACATCAAATAATCATGTCAACATCTTGCAAATCCATAATTCTTTTCTACAAGTTTAGCATGCAACAATGTATTCAGCTTCTATCATGCTAAGTGCAATATTGGATTTCTTTCTACTGAACCATGAGATCATGCCTTATCTCAAACTAAAAATACATCCTAAAGTGATATTTCTATCTTCGACACTTCCTTCCCAATCTTAATCTATAAATCCATGTAATATGATCTCATCATTTGATGCATATATGAGACCATAGTATAAAGTCCCCTTTAGGTACCTCATCACATGTTTTGCTCCTACTAGGTGAATATGTTCGAGATTCACCATATATTGACTTAGAGAGTTTATAGAAAAACATATATTTGGTATTGTATTGGTTAAGTTCATTATAGAACCAATAATTTGTCTGTATAAGGTGGCATCTATTGTTTTTGAAGATTCATCATTCAATAGCTTCAAATTTGTTGTCATCAGAGTAGTCATAGCCTTGCAATCCATCATCCCAAATATCTTTAGGATTTCTATTGCATATTTTCCTTGGTTTAGGAAAACCTCGTCTAGATACAACCGTATTTAAAGACCTAGAAAGTAGTGCATCATTCCAAGGTCTTTCATATAAAATTCTGTAGAGAGATTCTTCTTACACTCATTGATGGGATTATATTCACCTGTCAAGAATAGATCATCTACATATAGTAGTAATATCATAATTCCATCACCCTCAAATTTATAGTAGATATTGGAATCTTCTTTATTCTTGGTAAATCCTAAACTCATCAGGAATCGACCAATTCTTCCATACCATGCTCTATGTGCTTGATTTAACCCATAGAATTCCTTCTTGGGTTTGAATACATGATATTTCTGATCATTTGTCTATAAACCTTACAGTTGTTCGATATATACTTCTCCTTATATCAATCCATTTAGGAAGGTTGTATTTAATTCCATCTAGTCTAACTTCCACTTCATTTTGCATGTCAAGGAAAGAATAGTTCTAATTTAGGATTACCTAGCTAATGGTGCAAAGGTATATCTTGGTAGTAGATTCCTTCCTTCTGGGACATTCTGTGAGCTACAAATATTTCGTTGACTACCATCTATTGAATGCTTTGTCTTGTAGACCCATTTTGAGGATACCACTGAATTATTCTTTGGTCTTGGTATTGTTTTCCATACATCGTTCTTTATAATGGATCGGTATCACTTGACCATGGAATCTATCCATTCCTTCTTCTTTATTTATTCTTCAAAACACGATAGTTCTTTATTAATGATATTGCACATTAAATACACATAGCTAGGCCATGGCTTTGGATTATTTATTTCTGTGATGGTTCCTTCTAGGACGCGATGTATTCTTTCTTCTTCAAATACTTCTCAAGCCTAGGAATGATTTATTTTGTATTAGTTCATTTCATTAAGAAATTATTTAGGTCTCTGAGGTTCTGTTATGTCATGATCCTCATGCATATGTTCTTCCTCTTCATTCCTCACTGTATTAGAACCTTCTGCACCTCTAGGAGTTTCATGCTCCTCTTTGTATTCCTTGTATTTCCTTGATTTTCTAAAAGTTGTATCTTCATCAAAATTAACATGCCTACTTAGTAAAATATGACGATACCATGGGATATAGATTCAATAAGCTTTCAATTGCTTACTATATCCTACAAACAATCCCTTCTTTCCTCAAGGGTCTAGATTTGATATTTTCCCCTTGGGAGTGTGTATGTATACTGTACACCCAAATATTTTTAGGTGACTCACTCAAATATTTTCTCTGGTAAACATCTCTTCTGGAGTTTTATTCCCAAGAGTACTATGGGAGATTCTATAATATATTGTTTTTTGGTTGCTTCTGCCCATAGATACATAGGTAGATCTTGATCATGGATCATAGATTTTATAGCTTCCATTATATATCTATTCTTTATTTCTTCCACACCATTTTGTTTTGGATTATAGGGAATGGTGAGTTCCCCCTTAATCCTAGCTTCTTTGCAATACTCATTGAATTCACTAGTGATTTGAATTATCCTCCATTATATTATATTAAGATCTTTATTGTCTTTTCAGAGAGGGTTTCTACACGAGCCTTAAACTCTTTGAAATTTTCAAACACTTCATCCTTCTTCTTCAATAAATAGACCCAAGTTTTGTGGGAGTAGTCATTAATAAAGGAAGTATAGTAAACATACATGCCTAATGAAGTAGTTTGCATTGAACCGCATATATCAGAATGAATACTTGTTGATGTATTTGTAACTTTGGAATGTATTTACTTGTATATTTTATATTGTATTTCATTATACCCCATCGGAGATGTTTGTTCGTATGATTGAGAGAGTCATTAATGTAATAAATTCATGTAAAGTCATTGAGGTTAACCCTCTGTTGTAATTTGGGGAAATAGTCCCCACAGTTGAGTCATATTAGGGTTATTAGACTCTCATAGTGAGGTCAACCCTGTAAGAGTAAAAGTCACGTGGAAAACAAGTATAAATAGAGAGTGAGACTCTCTATTCGGAACAAAAAATCACTCAACAGTTGCACATGATTGAGAGAGGAGTAGCTCGCACAAGTGAGAGAGATAACAATTGGCGAAGATCATCTTTGTGTCTTTGGGTTTTACTTTTTCTATTGATGCTCATTCTATCTCTGAGGAAGTTGTGGGATTTTCTCCTTTATGGTTTCCCCGAGGAAAATTCTTTGTGTCTCTTATCTCTTGTGATTATTTCTATGCATGTTATTCTTTCAGATAATATCCTAGATCATATTGATTAAACAATAAAAATCTAACATGGTATTAGAGCCTCTCTTAAAAAAGGCACTCTATAGCTGCAAGAACTAGGGCTTCTTAGTTGAAGGTGTTCTCTCCACAGATCATCAAGCAAAGAGGTCTAGGATAAATTTCCTCACTAGGGAACATATATTGGTGGTATCAGTTTCTGAGTCAAAGATGTTTCACTATACAACCAAAATACAGCTACAATGGAAACTACTGGAAATTAGGGTTTCATGCTTGAAAACCCTAAAATACTAAAACTAGTCATTTTGGTGTATTCGCTATATCTCTATATTGGAGAAGGATCACGAGACAAAATTTTTACAGGTCAAAGATACATTCCTTATGTACCATTTGCAAAAAAATTGGAATCATATTCACTATATCCTAGGATATATGATTCCTCCAAATCAGGGTTCCATCCTCTCCTGGGATTCATCCCTAAACAGGACACCTAGGGAGAATCGCTATATCTCAAGATACAAAGGTCCAAATGAAATTTTGCAAGATGTTCCAGATAGGGAATGAACTTTAATTTCTATGGTAAATGTTTTATACCTCAAAGGTGAAACATTGACACATGGTAGTCTGTACAATTTTTCTATGTTGAACAGTCCTGAATTAAGTCACCTTGGGAAAACTCTCGTAAGTCCCAATTTCTGAAACCAATTCTTCTAAGACCTACAGTGTTGTAAATAGGACCAATGAGGATACATCATTGCAAATTTTCAGAAATAGAGGAGCATTACTTTCGAAGATACCTCAGAAACAATATCACGAAACTATGTAGAATAAATTGAAGAAAACTAGGGCATCAAATATTTTGCAATTCTGATCACGGTTTGGGGAAAATGAGTGTTAGAATAATCAACCCATAGTTTACTACCTTAGACATTAATTTAATTATTTTTGTCTTATTATCCTAGTTCATGTGTCCCACCTTGTGCAAGTTGTCTTTTACCTATCCATAGTGGTCAAACTTGCCTTATTTGACTCATGTAGCGCTTGGGAAACCTCAAGGAATCAATTGTGCTTTATTCCTGGCCTCCTAGGTGCCCTTCTGCTTTTTCTGCTTTATTGCCTGCTTTTTCAGTGTTTTAAGGAAAATGGAAAAGCTAGAGTAGGTGAGGTGAACTAGTTTTTTGTCCTCTTCATCCTCCACTCTTTTCTCCTTGGAAAAGCATGTATGAGTTGTCATTCCATCACTCTTTAGCATGTATGAGTTGTCATTCCATCACTCTTCATCCTCCACTCTTTTCTACTTTATGCTAGATTCGAATTGCTCCTCATGCATTCGAATACCTAATGTATTTTATTTATTCAGCAACCTATTATGTTACAGGGTCGGCTATTGTACACTGAGTTAATACAGTTTAGTGTTCAGCTCCAATTTTAGTCTCTTTTGTGAGTGATTTTGCATGATCAATTGTTAATTGTTGTGAGTAAAATTAATCTATCACTGGGTTCAATTTCCACATGGTATCAGAGCCATTGTAGATCGATTCCTCTCCTTCAAAATTGTTTTACATGTTCGACATCAATGACTGGGAGCCTTCTACTGATAGCCGGGACAGATTTTCTAAGCTATGGATCAATCACAGAAAAATATCTTGACTCCCTTCAATGTCTTTGAATGGAAAGCAGAGATGGAGATACTATTGAGAGAAAAATGCCTCTACAGGGTGACTATGGCAACAGAAGCAGAGCCCAATGCAGCTACAGAGAAGATAAAATGGCACAACAGGAGGGATGAGGCCTATGGTCTCCTATGTCTGAGTATTTCCAGAGACCTCCTTTTACATCTTGATGGATTGACATCACCGAATGAAGTATGGGAGAAGCTTGCTGATCTTTTTGGAAAGACAGATGAGATGAGGGGACATCAAATAAAAAATGAGCTGATTTCTTTGAGTCCAAATAGCTTTGAATCCCTGCGGCTATATTTCTCCAAGTTCAAAGCACTAGTTTTGCAGCTGAAATAGTGTGGGATCGAAAAGAAGGATGATCAGCTCGTCCTGGCCATTCTCTTGAAGCTAGGCCCTGACTATTCAGTGTTTGTTTCGACCTTCTATGCCACAAAACTGATAGCTCGAACCTGGAAGATGCCTAGCCTTGCAGATTTCATGGAATCTCTCACACAAGAATAGGACAGGCTGGTGATAATAGGCACCATCAAACCATCCAAAGATCAAGCTCTGATTGCTGGAGATTCAAAGGTTGATTCAAAAAGAAAAAAGAAAGCTAAAAATCCACCTAAGCAAAAGAGAGACAAGAAACAGTCTCCGGAGGAGCCACAAGGTTCCAAGAAGAACTACCAGAAGAAGAAAAAAAAAGGAGAAATGAGCAAGTGCGCATACTACAATAAGTGCAATCACTCTAAAAGCTCTTGTATGAAAAAGCAAATTGACATGCTGACCCAACTCCTGGAGAATAATGGCATCTCCCTTCCAGAAATCTCAAAGAAGAGAGAAGGAAGATCAAGTTCAGATGATAGAGAGAGAGTTCATGCATTGGTTGCTGGCACATCAAGCTCGCCCAATTTTATCATTGATTTTGGAGCTTCAAGACACATGGTTTCGACCAAGAAGGAATTATCCTCACTTGACATGTCGAAAGGACCACCTATAGTACTGGGAGATGACTCTCTCACTGAAAGTTTAGGCAAAGGGAGGATTGATCTTGATCATGGTCAGTTCAGCAATGTGTTGTATGTGCCTGGTATTGCCTCCAACCTCTTGTCAGTGTACCAGATGACTCACACTGGGTCTCCTAAGAAATTCATATTCTCCCCTGATGAAGTTGAGATCACAGAGATATCAAGTGATAGAGTCATTGCAAAAGGAGTTGCAAATCATGCTCAAAAGGTATACATGTTCTCACACTTCCTACCCTACTCAAACCCCTATGCTCTTCTGATTCATGCTAATGAGGATAGAAAGATTTGGCATGAAATATTTGGCCACCTAAACTACAAATATCTTTCTGATCTTAGTGAAAAAGAGATGGTCATAGGGTTTCCCAAGATAAAATTTTCCAAAGGAGTCTGCCAAGGTTGTGTCCTAAGAAAACACCCAGAGCACAAATTTGAGAGAGCTAGTCATGATAGAACCTCTGCACCCCTCGAGCTGATCCACAGTGATGTTGCTGGCCCATTCCCTCATATGTCCATGATTCAGAAAAAATATGCATTGACTTTTATTGATGACTTTTCCAGGTATTGCTGGGTTTACTTCCTGAAACACAAGTCTAAAGTTTTTGGCCTCTTCAAAGTCTTTAAGGCTTTGGTTGAAAACTAGTCTGGGAGGAAACTCAAGGTCCTCAGATATGACAATGGTGGTGAGTATGTCAATTCTGAGTTTATTAATTATTTTGTAGATGCAGGTATTCAGATGCAGCATTCTATCCCTTACACACCACAGCAAAATGGTGTTGCTGAGAGGAAGAACAGATCACTGAAGGAGATGGAAACATGCATGATGGAGGCCAAAACTTTGCCACCAAATTACTGGGCCGAAGCTATAAACTGTCTAGCCTATATCCAAAATAGGTTTCCTCATAAACAACTTGATGGTATGACTCCCTTCGAATCATGGAGTGGGAACAAGCCAGATGTGACCCATTTCAGGATTTTTGGCTCAAATGCTTGGGCTAGAATTCCAACAAAGAAGAGGAAGGATTTGCAGCCCCAAAGCCAAGAGTGTCTCTTTGTTGGATAATATGAAGATTCAAAAGGGTACAAGCTGATAAATTTGAGCACAAACAAAGCCTTTATTGAAAGGTGTGTTCAGTTTGAAGAAGAACCCCTTGCAGCAGTGGAAGTTGGAGAAGCCTCTTCTCCACCTAAACCTCAGGAAGTAAGTAAAGAGTTTGTTGAACATGTTGATTCTTATTTTTCTGATGGAGATGAGTTTATTGCAGACCCTAATAGCCCTACAAGGCCAAAATGGGCATCCAAGACACTACATGCAGCAGGAGAGCTAGCTGGGGATCCCAATGACCCAAGGAGGACTAGATCTCAATTTGAGAGTGGTCTGTGGATGAAGGATCCTATGTTTGCTGAAAAGTGCTATTTGATGGTGGAGTCTGATCCTCAAACATATGAAGAAGCAGCAGGAGATCCAAGATGGCAAACAACCATGAAGGAGGAGTTCAGCTCGCTCCAGAAGAGCAACACATGGGAGCTAGTGGATCTTCCCCCAGGAAGAAAGTTTGTCCAGTGTAAGTGGGTCTATAAGACCAAATTTTCTGCTGATGGTTCACCACTGAAGTACAAGGCCATATTGGTATCCAAGGGCTACTCACAGTTTCATGGGATAGATTACAATGAGACCTTTTCCCCAGTGGAAAAGATGGATTCCATCAGGCTATCCTTAGCCATTGCAGCCTCAAGGCAATGGGAGGTACATCATATGGATGTAAAATGTGCCTTCCTGAATGGAGATCTCACTAAAGATATATATATGTAGAAGCTTCAAGGTTTTTCTACTAACCCTTCTCTTGTGTGCAGGTTGAGAAAGTCATTCTATGGGCTAAAGCAAGCCCCCAGGGCTTGGTATGCCAAGATCGATAGCTTCTTGCTATCACTAAATTTTGTTCAGTGCAAATCAGATCCAAATGTATATTTGAAGTTAATTAATGGTTCATTAATGATCATTCTTTTATATGTTGATGACCTCCTCATTACAAGAAGCTCAAAGGATGAGATTGCTTCCTTAAAGGGTGATATGAACCAATCCTTCTCCATGACAGATTTGGGGCTCTTAAGTCAATTTTTGGGGCTTGAGATTTCTCAAACCAAAGCTGGAATCAAGGTGTACCAGTCCAAGTATGCCTTGTATTTTCTAAACAAATTCAGAATAAAGGATTGCAAAGCAAGCAAAACTCCTTTCCTTTTAGGAGTGAAGCTGGAAGAAGCTGATTCTTCACCTATGGTAAACAATACACTATATAGGCAATTGATTGGATGTTTATTGTATCTGACACATACTAGAACTGATATTTCTTATGCAATAAGTGTGGATTATAGATATATGGATCAGCCTCATGAGATCCATTGGAAAGCAGCCAAAAGGATCCTTAACTTTGTTCAGGGAACAAGGACACATGGGATCTTCTACAAAGCAAAATCTGATCTTGATTTGATTGGATTTACTGATAGTGATTGGGCAGGTGATAGCACAGACATAAAGTCCAAATAATTATATGTGTTCATGCTTGTAGAAATTCCAATCAGCTAGTCAAGCAAGAAACAGAGTGCCATTGCACTCTCATCTACAGAAGCAGAGTACAGAGGAGTTGTTAATGCAACAACTCAATGTTTATGGTTGCAGGGTTTACTTGGAGAGTGTGGCTTCGAATCAGAGTACTCAACTACCATCTACTATGATAACTAGAGTGCCATTCAAATCAGCAAGGATCCATTTCAGAAGCAGATAACCAAACACATTGAGATCCATATGCACTACATCAGAGAGCTTGTGCATGATGGCACCATTCACCTACTCTTATGTTCATCTTCAGAACAAGTAGCTGATATCTTCACCAAAGAATTTTGTGAGAAGACCTTCATCAATCTCAAATCACTGCTGGGGATTGCTGATCATGCTGTGAAGCATGAGTGAAGACAAGAATTCCAAATTTTGTTTTACAGTCCATGTTTAAGGGAGGATTTTCCCATGTGGTTTTTGCCTCTTTCCTTGGTTGTATGGACATGCAGTATGTAAAGGGTGACTAATCCTTGTTGCTAGGACCTATAATTTTCTGATATATTACTCATAAATCAGGCTTAAGGGGGGGTGTTAGAATAATCAACCCATAGTTCACTACCTTAGACATTAATTTAATTATTTTTGTCTTCTTATCCTAGTTCATGTGTCCCACCTTGTGCAAGTTGTATTTTACCTATCCATAGTGGTCAAAATTTCCTTATTTGACTCATGTAGCACTTGGTAAACCTCAAGGAATCAATTCTGCTTTATTCGTGGCCTCCTAGGCGCCCTTCTGCTTTTTCTGCTTTATTGCCTGCTTTTTCAGTGTTTTAAGGCAAATGGAAAAGCTAGACTAGGTGAGGTGAACTAGTTTTTTGTCCTCTTCATCCTCCAGTCTTTTCTCCTTGGAAAAGAATGTATGAGTTATCATTCCATCACTCTTTAGCTTGCCTAATCCATTTTTCTAATTCGTGAACTCCATGACAGATTTGGGATCATCTTTTTACACCTATGGGGGATTTGCTTAATTTTAGTAAGCCTGCTTTATGCTAGATTCGAATTACTCCTCATGCATTCGAATCCCTGATGTATTTTATTTATTCAGCAACCCATTATGTTACAGGGTCGGCTATTGTACACTAAGTTAATATAGTTTAGTGTTGAGCTCCAATTTCAGTCTCTTTTGTGAGTGATTTTGCATGATCAATTGTTAATTGTTGTGGGTAAAATTAATCTCTCACTGGGTTCAATTTCCACAATGAGTATGTTTCCCAGCTTGCCTTATAGAAATGCATATTTCTATCCAATCATATTTAAAATATTCCAAGTTTTGAAAATTAGGGTTTCTCTAACAAACCCTAGATTGGCCAACTCCGGAACCAGAACAGACACCTCAAATCGGTAAGATCTAATATTTTGTTATTTACATGTGAGGTTCTCATTTAAAAATAAACAATCACACCAGCTTGATGACAAGCTTGGTGAAGCTGATAACTTCCAAGTATGGAAGTATAGGGACTCCTTCATCCTTGAATACATTGACTTAGATCACTATTTCAATAAGGAATTTCTAAGAGCTAGAGTGAGATGAGGGTAAGGCTAGAGCCAGAAAAATCATTGTAGATTCTATTAAATATCATCTTGCCCCTCATGTGTCATCCTTGAAGACACCAAAAGGAAGTGTTTGATGCTGTGACAAGGCAATCGAAGAAGAATAAGATATTGTTATAACCACCTTGAATGGCCTCCCAAGATCATGTGATTGATTCATTCAAGGAATGTGTTCAAGAAGGAAGTGATTACCTTCACCAGACTCTAGGAAGAGTGCACACAAGAAGAATCTCAACTCATAATAAGAGAAGAGAAGATGGGAGAAATTGAATATCAAGCTCTCATGATTCAAAGAAGATCCCTTAAGAAATGAGGAATATGAAGGACTCAATTCTAGAAGAACTTCTTATCCATATTATCATTTGGATAAGAAATGATGATGTTATGAATGAAGAAGATGATGAATTTGAAGGCTCAAGAAGGAGTCTACCCATAAAAAATATAAAGATAAGTATTTGAATTGTCTTTTCCTAAATATACATATTTGTTTATATGACATTGATTAGTTGTGAAATGTATTATGCATGATAGAATGTCTGCATTAATGCACAATATACTACTAATATGTATGTTATGGGTAAATATCCTATAGTGCTATACAACACTCCATTTCTACTTATCTAGAATGAAACCTCTTTGCTAACGTATTGGGATCAGTGCACAATCTCAATAATGTTATGGTAGAGATAGAAGGCATCTAGAAAATTTCTGCGTATACGAGATATGGATGAATGTTGTATTGGCTAAAATAGTTGCATTATTATATCTTTATGAATAAGAATTTCCATTATGAGGATTCCTTATGAAATGTTTCTAACCATACAACTGGTACATTTGAATTGTAGGAAAGACCATGTACAATTGCCTACAAGAAAATAAGAATGAGACTTGTTCCGAAGAACAAGTGATGACAATTCAAGATTCACTCTAATAAGCATACATGAAGATGAACTTGAAGATTCACAGGTCAAAGACACCATGGAGAAAGAAAGAGCTTCAAAAGAAGATAAAGAGAACGATAGATCCACCTCAATAGATGAAGACCACTTTGGGCATGAGAAATAATACAAGATGAAGAATAATATGACGATACTTTCAAAGAAAGAAAGAGGGCTCAAACACACTCCATTTATGTGACACTATTGTGCGACATCATTGATACAGAGCCTTCCAGCTATGAAAAAGTAGCCAAGAAGAAAGGGAAGGAGAGCACCAGTTCAAGAAGAATGATGTCTAGGATGCGGTATCGAGACCTGAAGGGAAGTTCGTAGTGTCTTCCAAATGGATATACAATATCCAACAAGGAGTAGATGGAAACATCTAGGAATGCAAGGAAATATTCGTAGCACGAGGATTCTCATAGAAATAAGGCATAGACTACGAAGAGACATTTGCAACCATTGGAAGTTGAGACACATGACAGGCAGACTCATGTGTGAAAATTAATGAAGGCCTCGTATGAGCTCAGAAAGAACCGATGGGATAACACATGCATGAGGATCTCGAAGATCACCTAGAGTGATGAATATCTTAACATTTGCTACAAGGTCGAAGAAAAAATCCTATAGAGGATAACAAGCTGGAAGATGGGTGCGAGAAGAAATTTTCAAAAGGTTCAAGATAGAGGATCTTGGTATCCAGTGACCCTAGTTGGATACACATAATATTATTAGTAGAGGAAGCTACTTGCAACTCCAGTATAGAATGTTTAAATACATAGAGTATGAAAGGCAGAGGGAGAATGATGCTCTTCTTTAGAGGGAGTGGGAACAAAAGATCCCGAGGTTCGATATGGTATGATAGGATGGACAAATTGCTAAACCCTCTAGGATTTACTGAGATTAAAGAAGATTCCAACCTTTTATCCAAGGTTGAAGGTAGAATACTGGTGATGCTCCTTTTATATGTCGATGACTTGTTCCTGATAGGAAAATAGGAACTCATTAAAGATGCAAGAAGGAGACTTGCTTCTGAGTTCCAGATAATTTTATTAGGTATGATGCACTACTTTCTAGGCATGGAGGTGTAGTAGAGTGTGGATGGAATCTCCCTTGGACAAGGGAAGTATGTAATAGAGATGTTTAAGAGGTTTGGCATCATGGAATGCAGGTCCATGGACACACCTATGCCATCAAACTTGAAGCTATTGAGTGATACTTCGTGAGAGATGGTTGATGCCATGATGTATCATCAGATGATTGGGTCCTTGATGTACCTGAGAATACAAGACCAGATATTTTCTTTGTTGTGAACACATTGAGCTAGTTCCTGACAGATCCAAGATATGTTCACCTGATTGATGCAAAGCATATTATGAGGTACCTGATGAGTATAGTTGATTATGGGCTCAAGTATGAAGTGAATCAGAAGATTAACTTGGAGGGTTAAGTGGATTTAAATTGGGTAGACATTTCCATTGATAGGAAGATCACTTGGGGGTGTTGCTTCAGTATGGGATCGGGTGTGATCTCTTAGTTCAGCAGGAAGCAGTCCTGCATGGCGCTGAGTACAGCTAAGGAAAAATATGTTTCCACTTGCTCGCCTATTTGTGAGGTAGTATGTTTCTTTTTAAAACTACTATTTGATTTTATCGATCTGATTTGCAATTTGTGTATGATGCAGACAAGGGTAGTGATGCTCCAGAATGTGATCCAGATCGATATCTCTCAAAAGAGGGAGTGATGATTTATAGCATAGTCAATGAGATAGGTTGTGTAACCATAAAATCCTGATGAATCTTGTAGGTTTCTCAGGCGTAATCAGTCCTATAGGTTTTCCTTGGATGTAATCAGTATTGGTGAAGCTTGTAGGTTATGCTTGGATGTAATCAGCCCTGATGTGATTCTATGCTAGAAATGAACAGAGTGAAGTTTGATTACTTTAGAGAGAATCTTGGTTTTCTTTAGATTAAGGTTCCTTCCAAGGGGAAGTGATGAGTCCGAGAGACTTTTCGACATGGTGACAGGCTGGGGCTTCCATGGTCGGATGTAAGTGCTGAGACTTTTTGACATGGTGGTAGGCTAGGCATCCCATGGTCAGATGTAAGTGCAGAGCCTTTCCCTGGATGGTAGTAGGTGTGTCCTATCATGTCAATGAATGTAAGCACTAAGCCTTTCTAACATTATGGCAGGATGGGCCTCCCATGGTTAGATGTAAGTGCAGATCCTTTCTGACATGGTGGTAGTTTGGGTCTCCCATGGTTAGATGTAAATGAATATCCTTTCTAACACGCTGGCAGGCTGGGCCTCCAATGATCAAATGTAAGTGTTGGGCCTTTCTGACATGGTGGCAGGCTGGGCCTCCCATGGTGAGATGTAAGTGCTTGGAATTTCTGACATGGTGGCAGGATGGGCCTCCCATGGTCAAATGTAAGTGCTACGCCTTTTCGACATGGTGGCAGGTTGGGCCTCTAATGGTCGGATGTAAGTGTTGGGCCATTTTGACATGGTGGCAGGATGGGCCTCCCATGGTCAGATGTAAGTGCTGGACCATTCTGACATGGTGGCAGGTTGGGCCTCCCATGATCAGATGTAAGCACTTGGAATTTGCAACATGGTGGCAGGTTGGGCCTCCCATGGTCGTATATAAGTGTTGATACCTATATCCAACAAGAAAAAGGGTTGTCTCTATATAACTTCCTATGATGATTGAAATTGAGAGATATCACAATTTGCTCGAGATAGTGGGAGCAGCGATGATGATGATCTAGTAATGAAGACTTGTGCTGATGAACTATGTCAAGAGAATACCTTCCTAGTTAAGAGGGAGTGTTGATGTATTTCTAACTTTGCAATGTATTCACTTGTATATTTTATATTGTATTTCATTATACCCTGATGGAGGTGTTTGTTCCTCGAATCAGGAGAGTCTTTAATATAATAAATTCATGTAAATTCATTGAGGTTAACCCTTCATTGTAAGTCAAGAAAATATTCCTCGCAGTTGATTCATATTAGGGTTATTAGACTCTCCTAGTGAGGTCAACCTTGTAAGAGTAAAATTCAAGTGGAAAACAAGTATAAATAGAGAGTGAGACTCTCTATTTGGAACACACACTCACTCAATAGTAGCGTATGAGTGAGAGAGGAGTAGCTTTCACAAGTGAGAGAGAGAATAGCTGGCAGATATCATCTTTGTGTTTTTGGGTTTTACTTTTTCTATTGGTGCTCATTCTATCTCTAAGGAAGTTGCGAGATTTTCTCCTTTATGGTTTCCCCAAGGAAAATTCTTTGTGTCTCTTGTCTCTTGTGATTATTGTTGTTCATGTTATTCTTTCAGATAATATCCTAGATCATATTAATTAAATGGTAAGAATATAACAATAATGTATAAGATCCATTTTTCTTTGATTTCACTATTTGGATAAGGGTTCTTAGTATTCTTTCCTCGTGAATAGAATTTGCACAGTCCTTCATGTTTTATCTGAATATCTGGTATACTTGTCTTTCATGTAAAGTCATTCATGTAAACCTCAACCATAATGGTATAAAACCCCAAAACAACTTCCACTCTTTATTTCTGGCACACTTGTCTTTCTCTCTCTTGCAAACTTGCTTGAGTGAGTGTATAAAAATGAAGAGGTGTGCCCCCCTATTTATATTCATTTATTGACTTGAACTAAGCATAGAAAGACTGACTTGTCTAGTAAGACACCAAAAATAATATTTATTATAATGACACTTGGGTACTATTGACCTGACTTACATCCAAAGGTTTACATTGACTCTTTAAATGACTCTTACATGACCAATCACATTAGATACATCCGTTGAAGGACGAATACAATCATTAAAAATGGAATATATTTTCAAGTTACAATACTGTAACACTTTCGAGAGATATTTCCTTCACATCTATCAACAAAATGATGTCGTAAAATGAAAAATCAAACTTTGGTAGAAATGGCAAGGTTCGTGCTACAGACTAAATACATCCAGATGAAACTTTGGGAAGAAGCCATCTACTAATCAAATTATCTCCTGAATCTTTTAGTGACCATAGAATTCATTGGCATGACTTGAATTGAGAAGTGGAATGGTAGGAAACCCTCTGTCGACCATCTCATAACATTTTTATGTGTTTCTTGAGTGCATATCAGTGATAACTACATAAATAAATTGAATCCAAAGAGTCGTTCCTGCATCATGATGGACTACTTTGATGACTCAAAATCCTAAATACTATTTGATCCTATCAGATGGTAGATCATACTGAGTCAAAGTTTGATCTTTGATAAAACAAATTTATGCAATAAGTTGTTGAATTCTAGTCCAATGAATAATCATCCATTTGACATTTTGATGACTCTAGATCAATTGTGCCCGTCTATGTATTGTCGGTTGGATTAGTGAATTTTACTCCTGGTTCAATTGATATTCAATCAACTATGACTATTGAAGTCAATATTCCCACTTTTTTGAATCACATGATAGATGATAAGAAACCTACATCACTAATGACTTGCTCAACTCAGTGGGTTGTTAAGAAAATTGGACATACTGGATTGCATGCTGGAAATCCTAATATTGGTCGAAAGAATCGTAGTCAAACACATCTAGAATATATGATTATGCTCAAGGTATATGAGAATGGGAAACTACTATGCAAGTTGAAATTGATTTCTTGAAGAAGAATAAGACATGGGAAATTGTTCCCTAACCACAAGGAAAGAAAGTCATGAACCCTTGATGGGTATACAGTACCAATTTTACTTATGAAGGTTCTTTTGAATGACACAAGGATCATTTGGTAACCAATGGATTCTCTCATAAAAAATATATCGACTAATAAAACCTTTTCTCTTGTTACAAAGATAAAGTTTGTTCGATTGATCCATTCTCTTGCTTCTTGTTTTAGTTGAGAACTTCAATAAATGGATGTTAAAAGTTCCTTTCTTCTTGGAGATATGTCTGAATAAACCTATGTGAAGAAAGCTCTTGGTTTTGTGATATATTTTGTCCTTGTTTTCCAACTAAAGAAGTTGTTGTACGGTCTAAAATATGCACCTCATGCTTGGTATGAGAAGATTGATAGGTTCTTTCTCAATCTTGTCCTCAAATGTTGTGAATATGATCAGAGTGTTTATGTATTGCATGTTCATGGTGATAATTTAATTGTGGCATTGTATGTTGATGATTTATCATAATTGGAAACAATGTCAATCTCATTTTGGGTTTTAAGAGGAAGCTTGCAAATAATTTTGAAATGATTGACCTTTCTCTTTTGCATTTGTTTCTTGGCATTCAAGTTTTAAAAATGCATGATGGCATATTTATTAATTCTCAACCCAAATATGCCTTGGATATTTTGAAATGATTTAAGTTGGAAGAATATAAGTTGTGTTCTAGACCTTATCAGTTGGCATTAAAGTTGTCAAAATACCACAACTCTCCATGAGTTTATGCCACTCTTTATTGATAGGTGGTCAATATATTGACTTATTAGATGCACAATTGACATAATGTCTCCTTTTTTGTTATTGTGGTTTCCTGATTCATGTAGGATCCTTGTGAAAGCCACTGGAAAGCTATAAACAATATTTATTTTACATTAAAGGTACTTATCAATTTGGTATCAAGTATTGCCAGAGCTCTAACCCACCAATCAGGTACACCGATTCCAATTGGGGTGGTAACATTGATGACTAAAAGTACAATTATGGTTATATAATTCAACAATGTTTTAGACCCCTGGTTTGTTCAAGTAAGAAACAAAAGTTAGTCCCTCTTTCAACTATACAAGCCAAGTATCATGGTGATGTCAATGTAGGAAGAGAGGGAGTTTGCATTCAGCATCTTCTCAGTGATCTTGGATTTACTATTTAGGCCTATACTGTTATCTACTATGATAATTAGGGTGATTTTTAAGTCACTGATAATCCTGTTAATCATAGAAAGATGAATCCTGTTGAACTCCATGTTCATTATTTAAAATAGTTGGTACATGAGAATGTTGTCTCACTTATTTATTGTAGAATTGATGATCATGTTGTTGATGTATTTATGAATCCTTTTCCAGAAGATAATTTTGTGAAATGGCGGGTTATGATCGAGCTTCAAGAAGATGCAATTATGGGGGTGTGTTAAGAGCAAGTAATTTCACCTCTTAAATCTCTTGAGAGTTGTGTTGATGCACTATTGATGGGGGGTGATGGAACCTAAGGTATTGATGGTTCATCACACCTATGGATCTTCCCAAGACAATTCAATTTATTTGACAATAGGTGACTAGCGAAGCAGTAGACTAGAGGACCACCCAAGCAAGTTACCAGAATGGCTAAATAGTTTGTTGAGGCCTGGAAATTCGCAGGTGACAACAATAAGGGATTCTCCCCAATCAACGTTCCCAACTAGCCCGTTGACTGTTTGGTATAGGGAATCCATCCGGTTTTATGGTCCATCTACCGTAGGTAAAGTAACAAATAAAGGCTTTACCGGTTGCGGCCCGGTCCACTGGAATTTGTATTTTTTGACTTAAGCGATGAAATGCAAGTATCTAACTAATTATGCAGGGTGGTGAAGGATGCATGGAGCATTCACAAAGTGATGCGCAGGTTCTTACCTCTCGTCTTAGGCTCACCAGCATCTGAATCACACATGCAGCAACGAAATGAGCTAACTACCTATCTATCTTCCTATCTATCCCCGCGGATCCAACTTGTAATTAATATATATGAGTAATGTGGATGTGCACACATGATAAAAGCAATTACAGATAGCCAACATTTACTTTTAAAAGCATGAACAATAAAAGATATTTCAACAAGTAGATACCTAATTGTTTTATGATCAGCATACATTACTCATGGTGGTTATTTCATAAAATAAATCAAAAATCATTTAAACAAAGACATAGGTCGTAAAGTTAGAACGATCTCACGATTCATGGATACAATGCTGAAAAACAAAATAGTTCATCTTTTGACTATCCATGGCCAAATATTTGAAACCCCACCGATCTTCTTTCAACAGGAAAACTGTAATTTTTTATTGCAAAAGGAAATAGTTATTCTTACAATATGTCATCACCAGTCTTACTGGGGAAAAAATCCCCTTTCCTTTCTATGCTTCCTACTTTTATACAAAAAGGTAAAACTGGGTGGGCTGCCCAACATGACCTTTGGGCTTCCCAACCCTTTGTTTTCCCAACGCTTCATTTTTCAAAAAGATTTTACAAAATTATTAAATTAGTACAAAGTTGACCGGTCCTTTATGAGGAGGGTCCCGCTTGGCTTTCTAGGAACTTCTTCCACGCTGCTGCTTCAGCCGCAATGCCTTCAAATGCACATGGCTCCTGGAACTGAATGTTGATTTCAAACTTTTCGACCTGGTTCCTGATGGCCTCGATCCTTGCTGGGCTCAACCGAAGCTGATATTCTAGAAAATTCATGCTAACAGCTGCGTAGCCTACTTCATTCTTCAGCATTAGGTCGTCAATGGAGTGAATCTGCTGCATCCTGGCCTCTGCATCTTGATGTCTTTTCTGCAATATTTCCACAAAGGTATCATGATCCGGGAACTCTTCAATCCTAAGATCAGCCTCTGTCTGACAGCGGTTGTACGTATTAAGGATCCTTCTAAAATATTTTGAGCATGCTATCTGTGTCCTTTTGACAGTCTTCTTAAATACTTCAGTAGTGCTGATGGCGAACTCTACCAGGTTGTGATCTCTCTTGAGGGCTTGATGGTATTTTGCTAGTAGCCCTACTGGAGTCTCGGCATCATCTTTTGGTCTTGCCATTCTGGCATTCAAGACCTCAAGAACATCCTAGGACCTATCTACGAAGTAGGAGGAAGTTTCCATGATCTCCTCTAACCTGTTGTCCATCTGAAGGACTTTGCACCTTTCTTCTTCCAGAGCAGTATGCAGCTGTAGCATTTTATCCTTCTGAGCTAGGATATATTATTTAAATGGCTGCAGATTGACTTGATGTTCCTTAGCTACCTCCAGATCAGCGATCAGAGAAGCTAGCTTCTCTTGATGTTCCTTTCTCAGCTCTTGGGTGTGCTCATCGTTGGCCTGCATAAGGATCTTTAACTATTCTTCTAGGTCTTCTACCTTTGCTAATAACTGTTTCTTATCACTCTTTAGATCTTGGGCTTCTTGTTGTACACTTTCTAGGGACTCTTGTGCTATTTCCTTGGCTTGCATCTCTACTTGGACGGCATGGACTTCACCCTTTGAGGATTCCAGTTCCCTTTGCATGTGTTCATATTTCCTCTTGAGTCTGTTACCCTCTTCTCTTTCTTTTCTCAGTGTATATTTTAGCTGAGTGGAGGTTTTCTTAGATGATTCTAGTTCAATCATCACCCTGTTTATGTTATCTTCAGAGGCATCGATCATTGCATCCCTGGCTCTTATTGTGAGCCTAGGATCCTTGTTTTTTCCTAGCATGATGGTTGTATCGGTTACCATCTTACCTGATAGATCTTTCGCTTCAATTTTATTTTCTGTCCTCCTCATTATTGTCTTGGTGGCCCTATCATAATAAACAGTATTGAAGTCAGGGAATTCTTTCCCCTTTTTCTGGATGAAAGGCACTAGCTGGAGCATAGGGGCTACAGGGCTGCTAGCAGTAGGTACTTGAAAGGTCTACACCTCGGGGTTTTCCTCCTCCCGAGTCTGCCCCGTTGGTGTTTCAAAAGCTGGCTGTTGTGTCAAACTTATTCTTTCAGCCTCCTGCTTTTGGATCTCTTCATCTAGCTTTCTCTGTGCTCCTTCAGCTGCTTGTCTAGCTGCTTCTTCTGTTTCTTTGGCTGCCTCTTTTGCTATCTGAGCTGCTTCTTGGGAATCTTTCCTTTTCTCTTCTTCTCCTAGCTACAGCCATTCTACAGCCTCCTTTTCCAACCTCTGAGCTTCCTCATTTCTCCTTTTGGCTTCTTCCTCAGCTCTGGCTTGCTCAACTTTGGCTTGCTCAGCCCCTTTTCCACCTTTGGTGGGGTTCTTTGGTTTGAATCTTCTGTTTAGTGCCATCATGTTTGGGGCATTCCAGAAGACAGATTTTTCCTTATTGAAATGATGGGTATATTCGAAAAACACCTTATGCTCTTTACAGTGCTCAGCTATTTTACTAAGAGTATCATTTCACTGGAAAGGCATCTCACCAAAATGGAACTTCCCTAGTTCCTCTATGAACTCGGAAGCTTGTTTCACCTTGGTGAATTTGTAGCTACCTAGATTGAATGGTAAAGGAGGGTATGTATCCTTTTTGTGTTGGAACAAAAAACTACCTATTCCATCAATGAACACCTGCCTGACCGCCTCTTTATGGATTATATAATCCGTTGCATATTTTGGCAGCAGAAAATGTGTCTTTGATCCTCCATACATTTTGAAATACATGCCATTGTCAGTCAAGAAATGGTCTTCATGTTCTTCTATTACCTGCATGGCACCTTCTAACATACAGTCGCATTCCTTCCGGAAGATGAGTGTGTAGAGTGGCATAATGAAATGCTCACAGATCTCTCTGTAATGACTATGGTACTGGTGAGCCCACAATGGTCTATAAGCGGTATACACAGGCATTCTTTCCCTGTCCCAGATACACTTGAGATCGGGGAAAGGATGGTTGCACAGTATGCAGTCTATCAATATTGAACTCATGTAGAATTCAGATCTTTTCCGGGCTTCTCCCCCTAAGGCCGCGGCCAAGCAAGAGGAAAGGATACTTGATACCAGGCTGGCCCAATTGAAGACTGTTCCTAGGGTTGCCACATGAAACATAATGGGCATCCATTCAAATTTGAAGAGCCTGCCATGGGCTCTCCCAAAGATCCTATTAAGCACTAGAGCTACAAATCTGTAAGGAACCCTCAAGCTCGTTGTATCATACTCACTGGTTGCTCTGTATCGATAAAGCTTTCCTTGCAAGAGCATTTTCTTAAGGGTTTCCAGCAAGTCCATTCTGATGTTATCCAGCCAATCATCAGATAGAAAAATTTGAGGTTCTGGCAGGTGATAAGCCAACGCCACATATCCTAGGATAAATGCAACATAGCCCTGACCTTCGACATTTCCTATGATCATTGTGATTCTGTTTGTATGGGGCAGAATCCATCTAATTACCTCAAAGCATGGGAATAGGTCTGGTCTGGTAGCAACCTTCATGATGGCGGATTTCTCTATGTTAGCATAAATGAGTTCTTCTTTGAGACCCATGTCGGGAACTTCCTTGTGGGAAATCAATCTATATATTTCACCCCATTTGTACTCGGGTTCAACACCAGAAACACATTGGGTGTCTTCATATATGTATTCAGTCTTTGTTTCAGCTTCTGCTTCTGGCACTTCTTCCACCACTGGGGCCTTCTTCTTTTGTCTTTTGGACATGGTGGACTCGTCTTCTTCCTGCCATATATAACATTAATATTGAGGTATTCAAGGTGCATACATTTACATGACAGAGTGCAGCTCTTCATTCTTTCTTTGTATACCATGGCAGCAACTAGTCGATGAAACTAAGCTATAAGTTGCATAACCTGACTGACCAAATTCACACTACTTAGTGCTCTTGTCTATATCTTAGCATGATGCAAAAAATTTCTGTATGATATTTAACACATCCCATCAACCATCTCCTAGACTGCAATAAAATTACATCCATATGCAAAGTGCCATTTTCATGTGTTTAATGTGATAGCAAGTAGAGAAACCAATGCATGTATGCAAAACCTAAAAATTCCCTAACTATCAGAACTACTAGCATGAAGCAGACTCAGTCCTATGCAATAAAGTGGGAAATATACTACTGATGCATGATACTAATCTTTATCAATCATATTTGAACTGGCATTAAATCTACATCATTTCGTAGTATGCCGTTTCTCCCATGAAAACAATCCGTAAAGCAAACGCATGTATATCAAATGCAAGGTGCGACATTCATCAACTTGGTCTATTGCATAGCAAATGAAGAAACGGGTTGTATATATAAAGATTATGCTATCCGCCAAGGTTTTCTACATCAAACATTTTGACCACAATGCTGCTCGCGGAAGATAATTACATGAACTCGAATATACGCTGCGGGCATTAACACCATTTTTCTGCACATGACGCTTTCATCAAAACCACTATCCATACTATTTTCAATTTGCAAACCACTACAACAGCACAGCCCTCTTAACCACCTAGGGTTTCAGACAACCGAGACCCGATGGACTGCGCGGGATGGCGTGAGCAATACAGGTTGGGGTTCAAAAAACCGGGCAAATGGGAAAAATTGACGGAAGGAGGAACCATCAAAAACCAAATGAAAACCCACCACAAAACTCTCCCTCGACCTCATCATCATACAAGGGGCAGCGAGGTGCAGGCGGCATAACGGCCGCCTGCACCACGCCTTCATCCACTACGCACGGGGTAGGAAAATACAGGCCATGGTCAAAATAGTTAATATGGGTTTTAAAAGAAAACGCCCCCCAACCGTGAACAGTTAACCTACACAAAACTTCTCAATATGTGGGTGCTAGCCTAGGGTAGAAAAAGAATGATTGTCGCAACCTAACCATCGGTAAACCCCCGTACATATGTGAAATGGGGTGGCTAAAATACCTAACCATAGCAAACAAATCCTTGAACCTAACGAGGCATGGCAAGAACGACCTACCTGGCAGCGACGCGTGACTGATGGGGCGAAAGCAGTTGGGCTTCCTCAATTGACACCTGGGTGCGAGTATCGACACGATGCTCTACAGGATTCGAGGGGTCGATAGCGCGAGATGATTGCGATAGTCCGAGCCAAAACAAACAATAGAATAATCCACCTCCCTTCTCCCCATATATAAAAAAGGCTCTCACGTGTGACGGGTTTTAAATCGGACGAGGAACTATTCCGAATCGAGCGGTGAGAATGCGAACCCCTCTGCAACGGAGGTAGGCCCTAACGTCAATCTATCCGCAACGGGGAGCAAGGCGCGTGAAAAAATAATGATCAGACGTCGGTGGATTCTCGAATAGGAAGTCCAATAACTCGAACTCTTCCGCAACGGCGGACATTCAAAACAAAACACCGTCCGGAATGGCGGAGGGGGCGATGGTAAAAGGCTCTGATACAAAGCCAAGGGAAAAGCCGAAACGCGTAAATCGGAAAGCCAATAAAAACAGAACCCAAACCGCTCCGCAACGATGGAGGCCCAAAGCGATGATCCGTCCGCAACGGAGGACGAGGAAATACTCATACCTTCCGATGTAGAACCAAAGACCACCCGCAACGGCAGAAAGACAAAGCATAAGACCTTCGTAATGGCGTGAAAATCAAATGAACCAAATTTCGATTCAGAACGTCTTTAAAGGTATTCAAAAGGCAACGATAAGCTTGATTATGCATGGGATTATTTTAAGCATTAAGGAAGAAAATCAGGTCGATTGATAGAGCAACCCAAAGTGCTGGAAAACGTTCCAAAAGTCCATAGACCAAAACCAGGAAGAAAAAACCAACTAATTCAAAGTAGAGGAGGGTACTAAAAAATTTTAGAATTTTGGGAAAATGTTGCAGCTGCAACAATTGGTGACTAACTGGTGAACTCCAGATCTCTGAACTAACTCCCTCCCAGTGCAAGACTGTTCTAAATAAAATGAAATCTTCTAGATGTCTGCATTCCTATACAAGCCAAATTATGCATTAAATTACTTAGAAGAAGTCCATTCTTTCAGGAGAAGGTAACATCAGCAGTGTTTCAGGTCTAAATAACTCTTTTGAGGCCAAATGGATGAGGTTTATTTTACCTGCCCTTTGGTAGTTACAGCTTAGACACCACAGGATTGTAACAGAGGGCAACATTATTATCCTTTTGTTCCTCATTCCCATGCCAACTGCACTTTAGTGCCTTTTGAACTTTAGTTCTTTAGATAGGAGTCCTCCTGCATGCCTTTCTTACTAAATTTTCATTCAGGATCCTCTATCCCATAGTGTCCTTTTGTGTGAACAGGGTATTTCATATTTCAGTTCACGGACGGAGAGGTTATTACGGCAATTTTGAGACTAATGCTTTTCAAGCTTTGCCTTGATATGTCTTGTTTCTTTCAGGAGTTTTGACTCTTAATAGCTTTTCTCCTTTTCTTAATTTATGGCATGGGATCATTTATATATGACAAACTATTTCACTCTGCTTCCTTTTCATGGGTCTTTTGCTTTCAATACCTTGGGTATTAAGATGTGAAATGGATGGAGCCTCGAAATAGTACTTCAGACCCTTTTTACTTCTGAGTTATTTACAGGGGTTAAGTAAGACTTCAAATGAATGCACTTCCAGTTAGGAATATGGTTAATGGAAGACATCCTATACTTTAAAGCACAGTCTTTCGCTCAGGATTTTAGTTAATACAGAACCCTGATGTTTCCATTGTATCCAAAAGTTTGCCTCTTATTCAAAACCAAAAGGAAAACTAGAAAAGCTATAAAGAAAATAGCAGCATAGCAAGTAATCAAAAGAAATAAAAACATCAAAGCATTAGAGCAAGAAAACAACATCTAGTATTAAGAAAACAAAGCAAATTATTTATGTACAAAAGAAAACAAAAATTTTGCCCATTCCTGAAAAATTTTAAATCTAGAGAGCTAGGAAAGGGCTGGATTTTAGACATGAGTTATCTAACCATCGTCTAATTGTGTTGTTTTTGAAATGGAACCTATGTCTAATACCCTGCAGTTATTACTTTTAGCCTGAGGGAGTTGAAGGAGCTCAGGCTGAGTGTCCGTCATAGAACTAGCCCTTTTTGAGGAATGATGTCCTAGATTAAGCTCAGTCAGATAGTTTCCCAGGATAGAATCAGCAGACTCATTGCCTTCTCCTAACTTAGTGACAGTATGCCTCATGTATGGTTCCCTCATAATTTTTACTGGATTTGGGGTACCTTTGAGAGGAAATAGCAGATGAGACCAATCTGAAGCAAAATAACCTTTCAATCTAGCAGCCCAATCTCGGTTGAGAATGAGCCCATATCCTCTCGGTATGTCATCCACCATAATGTCAATAAATTGACATATCTTGTTGTTTGCAGCCAAATGAATGAGGACATTCTTCATTTCTCCCACCACCTTAACACTTGTACGATCTAATTGTGTTACTTCACGAGGTGTGGACTCTAGCTATCCGTTAATCTTTTTACAAATCTCAAGGGGCATCACATTCACTGCTGCTCCAGAGTCCACCAAGCAGTTATGCACATTATAATTCAGCATTTCTAGAGTCAAAAGAAAAGGAGGGGTGTCAAGGTTTTCTTTCCAACCTAGTTCTTGGTCTTCTTCTCCTAGTTGGTTTTGAGTAGGTATATCCTTTGTTAGCTTTTGAGTTTCATCAAATTTTTCCCCACTAACACCTGTCTGTTCTTCTACAGGTTTGACAATCTCAGTGATTGGCTCTGTCCTCTGATTTAGGGTATTGTTCTTATGCGTTTTTCCCTCGTCCAATCTCTTAACATTCTCCTGCAAATTGTTAAGTTTAGAAATCATTGCTTTGTCTTGGCCTATGACACCCATGTCCTTCGTAGTTGTAGATGTACATTCGAATTTAGGAGTATCGTCTTCAATGTCAAACAGTGAACTACCATTCCATGAGAGCATAGTATCATCCTCTGGTTTTCTTATGGTCTGTTTCTCCTTTACTTCCTCACCATTGTCCCTAGTCAATTCTGGGTCCAACAACTTATTCATCACCAATGTCATTGAATGTATCCATTGAGGAAACTTCTTCTCAGAGTGGGGTTGTTGGTGAAAGGTACATAAATTATCCCCTCCTACTTCTTTTATGTTTATTGATGCCAAATTTGGAGGTGGGACTTGCCATTGATTGTTATCCTCTTTTTTAGGATAGTGGGGCTTATAGGTTTTCTGAATGTCCCTTTCCTTTTCCAGATCTATTATTCGGTTGGACAGCTTCTGAAGCACTTTCATCATTTCATGATAATCATGTGGTTGGTCTTCTCTAGATTTAGGCAGCAGTGAGCTTCTTCTCACAGTGGCCTTCTCTTCAAGTGGATCAGGATAATCCTCTATACTCTCACCTTCAGCCTCTACCTTTTCCGCCTCCTCATAAGTTTCTACCAATGTAGGCTTGACTTTCATCTTGGCAAACATGGCCAACTCAGGTCCTAGGGATGAGGTATAATACTCAATTAAGACTTTGTCTGAGGGTCTATCAGCTTCCAAGAAGTTCTTTAAATACATTGAAAATATTTGGGTGAAACAACGTACCTTTTCATTCTTTTCTTTTCTTAACAGACCAAGACCTTTCATCAATGAGGCATGTGTCTTCTGGGCTATATATTTACTTCTGAAAACCCTTTCAAAGGTGTCCCAATCAGGAATGGAATTTGCAGGTAGACCAAAATACCACGATGCTTCCGCTCCTTTCAGAGTGTGCAGGAACAGCCTACAAACCACATCTTCATATTCCCCAACCCTCAGCCCCTCTAATGCTAGGTAGAAGCTTTGAAGGTGATCATCTACAGCAATTCCTTCCTCAGGATCAAACTTGGGCAAGAGCTTGTCAAAGGCTTGAGGTAGGTTATGCAAAGGAGGAGTTAGGTTCATAGGTGACCTAGCTCTCCATGCTGGCAAAGGGTTGGGTTGATTACTAGCCATGAGCAAAGGTAAACAAATAAGATGCTGGGGAAAACAGTCCTTCAAGGATAGCAACCTGAATCTGCAAATATTTGGGTTAGGTTGAAAGCTTCAAAACATCTGCTGGTAGGATAGTCTCGGGGAATTAAGTTCCACGGCCAGCCATGTACTGGCGGCCCTCCTTCTAGCGCCAAAACTGTTGAGGCCTAGAAATTCACAGGCAACAACAGTAAGGGATTCTCCCAAATCAATGTTCCCAACTAGCCCGTTGACTGTTTGGTATAGGGAATCCATCTGGTTTTACAGTCTGGCTACCATAGGTCAAGTAACAAATAAAGGCTTTATCGGTTGCGGCCCAGTCCACCGGAATTTGTATTTTTTGACTTAAGCGATGAAATGCAAGTATCTAACTAATTATGCATGGTGGTGAAGGATGCAAGGAGCATTCACAAAGTGATTCCCAGGTTCTTACCTCTCGTCTTAGGCTCATCAGCATCTGAATCACACATGCAGCAACGAAATGAGATAACTACCTATCTATCTACCAATATATCCCTGGGGAGCCAACTTGTAATTAATATATATGAGTAATGTGGATGTGCACACATAATAAAAGCAATTACAGATAGCTGACATTTATTTTTACAAGCATGAACAATAAAAGATATTTCAACAACCAGATAGCTAATTGTTTTATGATTAGCATACATTACTCATGGTGGTTATTTCATAAAATAAATCAGAAATCATTTAAACAAAGACATAGGTCGTAAAGTTAGAACTATCTCACGATTCATGGATACAATGATGAAAAACAAAATAGTTCATCTTTCGACTATCCATGGCAAAACATTTGAAACCCCACCGATCTTCTTTCAATAGGCAAACTGTAATTTTTTATTGCAAAAGGAAATAGTTCTTCTTAAAATATGTCATCACCAATCTTACTGGGAAAAAAAGCCCCTTTCCTTTCTACGCTTCCTACTTTTATACAAAAAGGTAAAATTGGTTGGGCTGCCCAACGTGACCTTTGGGCTTCCCAACCCTTTGTTTTCCCAACGCTTCATTTTTCAAAAAGCTTTTGCAAAATTATTAAATTAGTACAAAGTTGACCGGTCCTTTATGAGGAGGGTCCCGCTTGGCTTTCTAGGAACTTCTTCCACGCTGCTGCTTCAGCCGCAATGCCTTCAAATGCGCATGGCTCCAGGAACTGAATGTTGATTTCAAACTTTTCGACTTGGTTCCTGATGGCCTCGATCCTTATTGGGCTCAACCGAAGCTGATCTTCTAGAAACTGCATGCTAACAGCTACGTGGCCTACTTCATTCTTCAGCACTAGGTCGTCAATGGAGTGAATCTGCTGCGTCCTGGCCTCTGCATCTTGATGTCTTTTCTGCAATATTTCCACAAAGGTCTCATGATCCGGGAACTCTTCAAGCCTAAGCTCATCCTTTGTCTGACAGCGGTTGTACATATTAAGGAGCCTTCTAAAATATTCTGAGCATGCTATTTGTGTCCTTTTGATAGCCTTCTTAAAGTCTTCAGTAGTGCTGATGGCGAACTCTACCAGGTTGTGATCTCTCTTGAGTGCTTGATGGTATTTTGCTGGTAGCCCTACTGGAATCTCGACATCATCTTCTGGTCTTGCCATTCTGGCATTCAAGACCTCAAAAACATCCTGGGACCTATCTACGAAGTAGGAGGAAGTTTCCATGATCTCCTCTAACCTACTGTCCATTTGAAGGACTTTGCACCTTTCTTCTTCCAGAGCAGTCTGCAGCTGTAGCATTTTAGCCTTCTGAGCCAGGATATATTCTTTAAATGGCTGCAGATCGACTTGATGTTCCTTAGATGCCTCCAGATCAGCAGTCAGAGAAGCTAGCTGCTCTTGGTGTTCCTTTCTCAACTCTTGGGTGTGCTCATCGTTGGCCTGCATAAGGATCTTTAACTGTTCTTCTAGGTCTTCCACCTTTTCCAGTAGCTGTTCCTTATCACTCTTTAGATCTTGGGCTTCCTGTTGTACGCTTTCTAGGGACTCCTGTGCTGTTTCCTTGGCTTGCATCTCTACTTGGAGGGCATGGACTTCACCCTTTGAGGATTCCAGTTCCCTTTGCATGTGTTCATATTTCCTCTTGAGTCTGTGACCCTCTTCTCTTTCTTTTCTCAGTGTATATTTTAGCTGAGTGGAGGTTTTCTTAGATGATTCTAGTTCAATCATCACCCTATTTATGTTATCTTCAGAGGCATCGATCATTGTAGCCCCGGCTCTTATCGTGAGCCTGGGATCCTTTTATGTCCCTAGCATGACGGCTGTATCGGTTACCATCTTACCTGATATATCTTTCACTTCAATTTTATTTTCTGTCCTCCTCATTATTTTCTTGGTGGCCCTATCATAATAAACAGTATTGAAGTCAGGGACTTCTTCCCCCTTTTTCTCGATGAAAGGCACTAGCTGGAGCATAGGGGCTACAGGGCTACTCGCAGCAGGTACTTGAAAGGTCTACACCTCATGGTTTTCCTCCTCCTAAGTCTTCCTCGTTGGTGTTTCAGAAGCTGGCTATTGTGTTAGCCTTATTCTTTCAGCCTCCTGTTTTTTAAGCTCTTCATCTAGCTTTCTCTGTGCTCCTTCGGCTGCTTGTCTAGCTGCTTCTTCTGTTTCTTTGGCTGCCTCTTTTGCTATCTCAGCTGCTTCTTGGGAAGCTTTCCTTTTCTCTTCTTCTCCTATCTGCAGCCATTCTGCAGCCTCCTTTTCCAACCTCTGAGCTTCCTCATTTCTCCTTTTGGCTTCTTCTTCAGCTATGGCTTGCTCAGCTTTGGCTTGCTCAGCCCCTTTTCCACCTTTGGTGGGGTTCTTTGGTTTGAATCTTCTGTTTAGTGCCGTCGTATTTGGGGCATTCCAGAAGATAGATTCTTCCTTATCGAAATGATGGGTATATTCCAAAAACACCTTATGCTCTTTACAGTGCTCAGTTATTTTACCAAGAGTATCATTTCGCCGGAAAGGCATCTCACCAAAATGGAACTTCCCTAGTTCCTCTATGAACTCGGTAGCTTGTTTCACCTTGGTGAATTCGTAGCTACCTAGCTTGAATGGTAAAGGAGGGTATGTAGCCTTTTTGTGTTGGAACAAAAAACTACCTATTCCGTTAATGAACACCTGCCTGACCGCCTCTTTATGGATTATATAATCCATTGGATATTTTGGCAGCAGAAAAGGTGTCTTCGATCCTCCATACATTCTGAAATACACGCCATTGTCAGTCAAGAAATAGTCTGCATATTCTTCTATTACCTGCATGGCACCTTCTAACATACAGTCGCATTCCTTCCGGAAAATGAGTGTGTAGAGTGGCATAATGAAATGCTCGCAGACTTCTCTGTAATGACTATGGTACTTGTGAGCCCACAATGGTCTATAAGCAGTATACATAGGCATTCTTTCCCTATCCCAGATACACTTGAGATCGGGGAAAGGCTGGTTGCACAGTATGCAGTCTATCAATATTGAACTCATGTAGAATTCAGATCTTTTCTGGGCTTCTCCCCCTAAGGCTGCGGCCAAGCAAGAGGAAAGGCTGCTTAATACAAGGCTGGCCCAATTGAAGACTGTTCCTAGGGTTTCCACATGAAACATAATGGGCATCCATTCAAATTTGAAGAGTCTTCCATGGGCTCTCCCAAAGATCCTATTAAGCATTAGAGCTACAAATCTGTAAGGAACCCTCAAGCTCACTGTATCATACTCACCAGTTGCTCTGTATCGATAAATCTTTCCTTGCAAGAGCATTTTCTTAAGGGTTTCCACCAGGTCCATTCTGATGTTATCCAGCCAATCATCAGATAGAAAAATTTGAGGTTCTGGCAGGTGATAAGCCAATGCCACATATCCTGGGATAAATGCAGCATAGCCCTGACCTTTGACATTTTCTATGATCATTGTGCTTGTGTTTGCATGTGGCAGAATCCATCTAATTACCTCAGAGCACGGGAACAACTCTGGTCTGGTAGCAACCTTCATGATGGCGGATTTCTCTATGTTAGCATAAATGGGTTCTTCCTTGAGACCCATGACGGGAACTTCCCTGTGGGAAATCAATCTATATATTTCACCCCATTTGTACTCAGGTTCAACACCAGAAACACATTGGGTGTCTTCATATATGTATTCAGTCTTTGTTTCAGCTTCTGCTTCTGGCACTTCTTCCACCACTGGGGCCTTCTTCTTTTGTCTTTTGGACATGGTGGACTCATCTTCTTCTTGCCATATATAAAATTAATATTGAGGCATTCAAGGTGCATACATTTACATGACAGAGCGCAGCTCTTCATTCTTTCTATGTATACCATGGCAGCAACTAGTCGATGAAACTAAGCTATAAGTTGCATAACTTGACTGACCAAATGCACACTGCTTAGTGCTCTTGTCTATATCTCAGCATGATGCAAAACATTTCTGTATGATATTTAACACATCCCATCAACCATCTCTTAGACTACAATAAAATTACATCCATATGCAAAGTGTCATTTTCATGTGTTTAATGTGATAGCAAGTAGAGAAACCAATGCATGTATGCAAAACCCAAAAATGCCCTAACTATCAGAACTACTAGCATGAAGCAGACTCAGTCCTGTGCAATAAAGTGGGAAATATACTACTACTGCATGATACTAATCTTTATCAATCATATTTGAATCGGCATTAAATCTACATCATTTCGCAGTATGTCATTTCTCCCATGAAAACAATCCGTAAAGCAAACGCATGTATATCAAATGCAAGGTGTGGCATTCATCAACTTGGTCTATTGCACAACAAATGAAGAAACAGGTTGTATATATCAAGATTATGCTAGCCGCCAAGGTTTTCTACATGAAACATTTTGACCACAATGCTGCTCGCGGAAGATAATTACATGAACTCCAATATACGTTGCGGGCATTAACATCATTTTTCTGCACATGACGCTTTCATCAAAACCACTCTCCATACTATTTTCAATTCGCAAACCACTACAACGGCATAGCCCTCTTAACCACCTAGGGTTTCAGACAACCGAGACCCGATGGACTGCGCGGGATGGCGCGAGCAATACAGGTTGGGGTTCAAAAAACCGGGCAAATGGGAAAAATTGACCAAAGGAGGAACCATCAAAAACCAAACGAAAACCCACCACAAAACTCTCCCTGGACCTCATCATCATACAAGGGGCAACGTGGTGCAGGCGGCATAATGGCCGCCTGCACCACACCTTCATCCACTACGCATGGGGTAGGCAAATACAGGCGGAGGTCAAAATAATTAATATGGGTTTTAAAAGAAAACATCCCCCAACTGCGAACAGTTAACCTACACAAAACTTCTCAATATGTCGGTGCTAGCCTAGGGCGGGAAAAGAATGATTGCCGCAACCTAACCATGGATAAACCCCCGTATGTATGTGAAACGGGGTTGCTAAAATACCTAACCGCAGCAAACAAATCCTTGAACAGAACGAGGCATGGCAAGAATGGCCTACCTGGCAGCGACGCGTGACTGACAGGGCGAAAGCGGTTGGGCTTCCTCAATTGACACCTGGGTGTGAGTACCGCCACGATGGTCCACAAGCTTTGAGGGGTCGATAGCGTGAGATGATTGCGATAGTCCGAGCCAAAACAAACAATAGAATAATCCACCTCCCTTCTCCCCATATATAAAAAAGGCTCGCACGTGCGACGGGTTTTAAATCGGACGAGGAACTATTCCGAATCGGGTGGTGAGAATGCGAACCCCTCCGCAACGGCGCCATGTCCTAACTTCAATCTGTCTGCAACGGGGAGCAAGGCGCGTGAAAAAATAATGGTCGGACGTCAGCGGACTCTCGAATCAGAAGTCCAACAGCTCGAACTCTTCCGCAACGACGGACATTCAAAATAAAACACCATCTGCAACGACGGAGGGGGTGATGGTAAAAGGCTCCGATACAAAGCCAAGGGAAAAGCCGAAATGCATAAATCGAAAAGCCAATAAAAACAAAACCCAAACCACTCCGCAACGGCGGAGGCCCAAAGCGATGATTCGTCTGCAACGACGGACGAGGAAATACTCATACCTTCCGATGTAGAACCAAATACCACCTGCAACGACAGAAAGACAAAGCAAAAAACCTCCATAATGGCATGAAAATCAAATGAACCAACTTCCGATTCAGAACGGCTTTAAAGGTATTCAAAAGGAAACGATAAGCTTGATTATGCATGGGATTATTTTAAGCATTAAGGAAGAAAATCATATCGATTGATAGAGTAACCCAAAGTGCTGGAAAATGTTCCAAAAGTCCATAGACCAAAACAAGGAAGAAAAAACCAACTAATTCAAAGTAGAGGAGGTTCCTAATTTTTTTTAGAATTTTGGGAAAATGTTGCAGTTGCAACACAGTTGATTGAACAATCAACTAAAATTAGGGAGTTGGGATATTGTGGATTCTATGGAAACAGTTTCATAACACTCTACCCTCTTCTACAATGAATCCTAAATAACGAAAAGGTAGATATAGATAAGCAAAAATGAGAGAGAAAAATAAAATACTATGGTATTTTTGCGATAACTTTTGATTCCAATTTTTTATTGGGGCGATTTTTGTACCGTTGGAAAGGTCACATTGAAGGCTACAATTTTCTTGTTTTGATTTTTGCGAGATTCATCATGGTTTGGTCGAGGTGTGCATTTTTGTAAATATGGGAATGAGGAATCTTGAAAAGCATCTTTTCAAATATTCTTTCCAAAAAGAATATTTGAGAAGATGCTTTAAAATATTTTTTTTAGAAAGCATCTTTTAAAAGATGCTTTTCAAGATTCCTCATGCCTAGATTTAAAAATGCACGCCTTGGACAAACAATGAGGAATATTGTGAAGATGAAAGCACAAAAGTTGTATCCCTCAATGATTCCTTTTAAACAAAACTAAGAGCACCCAAATCCGACTTTAGTATCAAACATTATCACAAAAATACCATAATATTCTCTTTTTCTCTCTCATTTTTTCTTATCTCTCTCTACCTTTTTCTTATTTAGGATACATTTTGGGCTTGGTAATTCCTTATGTTGGATGAAATATACATATTTGTTGACCAATTGTTCCTTATTTTTAGATAGTTGGTTATAAATAGAAACTATAAATAAGTGACTATATGGGTTTCCTAATATATGATTATTTAGTTGTCTTCCACACTCGTTATGTACTATGATGTTCTCATCATGATGTGTTGTGCTTAAGTGAGTGAATGGAGTATTTGGAGATAACCTCTTATCCTGGAATATTATTCCCTTCCTTCTTTTATTTTATTCAATAGTTTGTGGCTGAGAGGTTTCCCCAACACTAACCTCTAAAGCTCCTAATCTATAACTCTTACCTACACCCCTAAATCCATTAACCCCTAAGACCCATAACCCCTAATCTCTAATCCCTTAACTTGTAATATGTAATCCCTTAACATTTAAAACTCCTAATCCGTCATCCCCTAACCCATAATCACTTCACCCTTATATTGTTAACCCCTAATCCCTTAACCCCTAAATCCCTTAATCAACAAATCCTCTATCCCCTTTAATGCAAAATACCTTAACACCTTTCCCCTTAATCCCTTAACCCCTAATACATTATTTACCTAACCCATCAATACCATACCTCCTAATTACTTGAACCCTAAACCTAGTTAACCTATGACCTATAAACCCATAAGAACATAACCCTCTAACCCATAAATACCCTAACCCCTAATATCTTAACCCCTTAACCCCTAAATTCCTTTAATCATAATTATTTAACCCTTATTCCATAAACCCCCTATTTCCTAATTCCTTATTCCCTAAGAACCCTTGACCCCTTAACCAATAATCCCTAATCCCTAGACCCCTAAACCCTTAGCACCTAACCCCCTAAGCCTCTGACCCTTAAATCACATAATTAATAAACCCCCTACCTTTAATCCATAAACCCCTAAATCCCATTACCTCTAAACCCCATAACTCCTTATCCCTTAACATGTTATCCCTAATCCCTTAAGTTTTTAAAACCCTAACCCCTAATCCCTTAACCCCATAATCCCTTGACCCATAATCCCTAGACCCATAATCCATAATCCCTTAACCCATAATATTTTAACCCCTAAATCCTCTAATCCCTAAATCCCTTATCCCCTTAACCCTTAAGGCCTTAACACCTTAATACCTAATACACTATACCTATAACAGTTAAACCCCTTAACTTGTAGGTCTTTAAAACCTAACCCCTTTACCCATGACCCCTAAACTCCCAAGAACTTATTTCTATAACCCATAAATCCCTTAACCCTTAATTTCTTAATGCTCTAAGCCCTAAAATCCTTAACCCTTATTCCATATACCCACTAACCCCTAATCACTTATTCCCTAAGCCTTAACCCCTATCCCCTTAATCAATAATACCTATGTTTTCAACCCCAAACCCTTAAATATTGACCCTTAATTCATGAAATCATAACCCTCTAAACCTAACCCCTAGAGCCCCTAGAGCCCCTAATCCATACACCCCCTACCCTAAATCCATTAACCCCTAATCCCCATAACCCCTAAGCCCTAATCCATTCATATGTAATTCCTAATCCCTTAATCTTTAAACCCACTAATCCATAATCCCCTAACCCCTAATCCGTTGACCCTTAATCCCTTAACCACTAATCCCAAATCCATTATCCCTTGACCCATAATCCCTTAACCCCTAAATCCCTTAATCGCTGAAGAAATGATCCCCTTAACCTCCAATATCTTAACATCTTGACCCCTTAATCCCTAATATGTTATCCCCCTAACTCCTATGTCCTTAAACCCTAAATCGTTAACCCCCAACCACTAAACCCGTAAGCACTTAACCCTCTAACCCATAAATCCCCTAACCCCTAAATTCCTTTACTCGTAAGTCCTTAAACCTTATCTCTTGAACCCTGTAACCCCTGATTCCATACTTGGTAACCTATTAAACCTTAACCCCTTAACCACTAATCCATAATTCCTTAACCCTTAAACCTTGAAACCCTTAATACTTAATTCCAAACCCACTAAACCATAACTCCATAATCCCTAATCCCTAATCCGTAAACCACCTACCCCTAAGCCCTTAACCCCTAACCCCCTAACCCATAAGCCCTTAAACCTCAGCCCTCTAATCCATAATCCACAATGCCTTAACCTTTTAACCCCATAACCCCTAACCCCTAAGGAGTTATCATCATCATCATCATCATTATTATCATCGTCATGATCATCATTCTCATCGTTATCAGTGCCATTTCCATCATCATCATTGTTGTAATTATTCATGTCATTGTCATCATTATCATTGTCATAGTCATTATCATCGTCACCTTCCTCATCCTCGCCATCATCATCATCATCAACTCTACACTAGTCATCATGTTCATTGTCATTATCGTCACTACTTTGTTTGTCATTATTGTCATCGTCATCATCATCGTTGTGATTTTCATCCTCATCATCATTGTCATTGTGATCGTCATCATCATCATTGTCATCCTTGATATATAGGAAGATAAATTGGAAGCTACATTAAGCATTAAATTGGAAGCTAAAAAGGATGCTAAACTAGAAGCTACAAAGGAAGCTAAAATGGAAGCTAGTCAGTGATTACTATAAGCTACAAAACACACTAAATTGGAAGCTAAATAGGGAGCTAACTAAAAGAGGTAATTATGGCACTAAATTCGGTGCTAATTAGTGTAGACATTAGTGTTGGCATTGCATATAAGGTGCAATTTTCACTCGAAATAGTACATATGGAATAGCAACTTTGTCCAACAAATGTATAAAAATAGATTAAAACAATGAGTGGAAGCAAGAAAGGGATCTAAGCAAGAAGCTAATAGCAGGATTTTTTTGTAGTGATATTGATGATTGTTGTGTTACTATGTATAGTGGTTGATGGGATTCATAAGATTGGGATAAGCTATTAAATATAGTATTAACTTCTTGTTATTTAAATTTGCATTGCATTAGTGAGATCTCATAGTATTAGGATCATTTAAATTAGTTTATATTAATCATTTAAACTATAATTTCTTATAGTTTGACCTTCCTTGGGCCCTTATCAAGAAGGGGGGAAGGAAGTGGTGAGGAGGAAGATAAATGGGTGGGAAATAGAGTGTGTAAAAGAGAGATTGAGGAATGAAGTGGAGGTTTTGGAGAGGTCTTTGCTGGAGAAAAAGAGAAAAAAGGTGAAAGGGTAAAACACTTGGGAAAATAAAACTCGATTTGGATACTTAACATTGGGGGATGGGAGGTCACAAGTGAGGTTTTTGTTGTGGAACTTTCAAAGTTGTGGACACAAATGGATATGAATCCCCGCATGTTTCTTAGAAATAGCGTTTAGCATGGTTCAACCCCTCTAGTTTGTTGGACTACGTCGTTGGACTAAAGACTCACTTGCTAACTCAACTAGACCTTAAGGTATTCTATTGGCTCTTGGTTATGTTGAAATTATTAGTGAATTATTATTTCATAATTAAAATCTTGTGGACATGTTAAATTGTATATATATTTGTTACATTTGCTTTTATTTCAATTTTTAGGCAGATAGGCGTTAATTACACCAATAGGCCTATATATATCAGTATTTTGGGGTGGAATTCCATCTATGTTTTTTCATCTACAAACGATAATGAAACAAGTGTATTATCTAGATTGATTCTATGGGCGTCGTCTGAAATTGATAATTAATCATTCCAAAAATGAAAGATAGCTTAGGTAGTACAATTCATCATAGTTGGAAAAACTAAACTTCAACTTCAACTATTTGATTAATAGATAAAACCATGAGCTTAACTCCACTCGTGGTACAACTATTAGCTTAATGTCAACTCCAATAATGACTTTTACTTGAACTCCAATTGCAGATATACAAGCACACCTAGATGGTTTGTGGCTGGATCACGTTGATAGGGATCAAATGGTTGAGAGATAGTTATGGAATCAAAGACAATTTGAAAATATTTTTTACTCCTCATATTCTTTAGTTAACAAGGTTCAAGTGTGAGTTATCCATGCCTAGGTACATGTTATCACCAACATTCTTCATGTTATCAATTTATCAACTATCACTTATTTTTTTCTTTTTTTCTTTTTATCTCACATTCTTTTAGTTATTTTCCATGAACTCTTGGTTATCTATTCATTATCTATGAGGTATCCATGGATTGTTACCACTTATCCATTCATCATCTAGCAACCTGAGTTATTTTTTATATTCCTTTTTTTATAATTTTGTTTATTTCGAATTTTGAGCGACTTTCGTAGAATCAATCTCGATAGTACACTTGTCTCATCCTCGTCTATAGATGAAAAAGAATAGGCTGTAGTCCACCCAAAATCTCAAATAAAAAACGTCTATCTACGTAATTAACTTTAAAATTAATTATTAGATACAACTATTAGTTGGAAAAATTAAAAACCAACTTACTATTCGATTATTATATACAACTATTTGATTAATAGATAAGTTATGGATTAACTCCATTAATGATACAACTATTCGCTTAACTTCAACTCCAACATGTGATACACTTAGTGAAAGTTGGAAAAAATAAAATTTAACTTCAAGATGGTAATTAAAACTCCAATCATGATGATGTAGAACTATTATATTATTAAATACAACTATTAGATTAACTCCTATGATGAGAAGGCTTTAACTTATCTTCAACTTCAATCACTACTTTGACTTGAATTGCAATAAACTTGAATTACAATTGGTGATATATTAATTTTAAATTAACTATTACATACAACTATTAGCTTTTAACTTCAATGATTTTACATCTATTAGCTTCACTTCAACTCTAATCATAGTTATATTAGATTAACTATTAGATAACTATTAATAATTCAAATATACATCTTATTAATATGGTTGTTATTAGTAGCTTAGAATTTCTCTAGATTGATTCTATAGGGTTTTTTATAAATTAGATAAACAATTAAAAAATATATATAAAAAATAACTTGTAACATGAATGGAATAGTGGTAGTTGATATATTGATAAGTGATAGCTTATAAATAGATAACTAGCAATTCATGACACACAAGAAAATAATATAAAAAATAACTAATAGTTGTTAAATAAATAACTATACAAATTTCGACTTATAGTTTACCCATTAAATAGCAATAAACCCTCCTCTTCTTTTCATTGCCATTTCAGTCAATACTATTGGAATATTTTTCTGTAAACCAAGGGCAAAACAATCAAACCTTTTCTCATAGTCTCTGCACATATTTCTACGTATTTCTTTCCGGTATTGTATCGTAAGCTGCCATCAATTCTATCGTCTTTTCGGAGTTATGTGTTTCATTTATCTTTATTTATTTTAAGCCGTCAAATTTATTATTCTTTCTTTCAGGTTCGTATCTTTAGGCTAAGATCCAAGACAAAGAGGGGATTCTACCCGATCAGCAGGAGGTTGATTACAACATTCAGAAGGAATCGACGCTTCACCTTGTTTTCAGTCTCAGAGGAGGGATGAAAATCTTTGTCAAAACGTTAACGGGAAAGACAATTACGCTTGAAGTTGAAAGCTCGGACACTATTGATAATGTGAAGGCCAAGATTCAAGATAAGGTGGGAATTTATCCGGACGAACAGAGATTGATCTTTGCAGGAAAGCAACTTGAAGATGGGAGGACTCTGGCCGATTACAACATTCAGAAGGAATCTACTCTGCATCTCGTCCTTCGCCTCCGTGGTGGTATGCAGATATTTGTTAAGACGTTGACGGGTAAGACGATCACACTGGAGGTTGAGAGCTCTGATACGATTGATAATGTGAAGGCTAAAATTCACTACAAAGAAGGCATTCCTCTTGATCAACAAAGGTTTATTTTTGCTGGCAAGCAGCTGGAGGATGACCGAACACTTGCTGATTACAACATCCAGAAGGAATCTACCATCCACCTTGTCTTGCGTCGGCGTGGTGGGTTTTGAAAACCTGCTCAGTAAATCGTGTTTTATACGCGTTTCTTTAATAGGTTCGATTGGTATTCTATGTTGTTATTAGATTTCAATTATAGGGAGAGGTACTGTTTTACAAATCAATCTTCTTTGATTTCTCAATGTTGTAGCTGTCAGTCAGTTTGTGCTGTGTTATTAAGATTACAATGGATTATTTAATAATTTTTTACCATGTTATAATAATTTTAGAGTATGTTATAAGCATGGTATACTTAATGGTTAAGAGTATGTGTTTCCTCTCAGAAGGTTATAGCTTTAATTTCAGAAAAGTAGTGTATGTACATCTCTGTATAGTGGGTCCATTGTCCTACAAACAAGACTGTCTCAGACACCAATTTCGTGTTTCCCTTAGCTGTGACCTTAAAAAATAGATTATTATTATTATTCTAATGATTCAAAATCTTTTACATTATTTTTTTACTTAACCATGGAAATAATCAATATATATCATGAAAATAGTACTTTGCTTCAATATCAAATTATTGTTTTCTGGAAACTTTTACTATAATGATGAAGGCTGTTTTCTTATATCAATAGCAATACTGAGATCCCTATTGCAGTCAGTTGGCTGAAACATTTAATTTTTTTCAGTTACATTTTTATTTAGTTATGTTTGAAGGGTCATATGTTTATTATGTATATATAGTGACGGGATGTATTTTTTTTTTTAAGATATTGAGATATGTTACTTGGGTTGTAACCCATAGAGTAATATGATATAATTTGTAATAGCTTTTGTGGTTTTGTTTCAAAAATAATGAATTATATTTATTGTTATTTTAGGTGTATTTTGAGGATGAAATATAAGAATTATGGTTATTGTTTTAGTTAGAGTATATTGTATTATGAAAACAAAGTATGGTTGAACTATATTTCAGCTTTTTATGTTAATATAAATTTTGATATTTTGTTGATTGTGGTTCGAACAAAAACTTTCATTGAACAATGAAAACACAATGTTTAGTGGTGTTTTTTATTGAAGAAAAAAATTAAATGTATTTGAATTGTTGAAAAACATAGAATTTGGGGTGGAGTACTGGTATTTATGTTTTTCTTAGATTGCACCAGGATGACACAAGTATACTGTAAAGATTAATTTTCTGGCAGTAATTTCAAAATAAACTATATATATATATGGTAGCTAGTGAATGGATCACTCACAGCTGATCCATTGGTAACTGGTAGTTGATGAATGGATAACAAGCAATAGAAAATATGAAGAAGGCAGGCGATAACATGTAGCTAAGATGCAAGAATGGATAAATGATGGTTAAACCATTTAACTAGAAAAATGCAGTATAGAAAAAAGAATATAAAACTTAATTGATAGCTCATAAATAAATTAATCTTAGTTGATACATGGATGCATCAATAACTATAACTTATAAATAGTTAAAAAACAGTTCATAAAAAATAACCAAAAGAAAAGTAACGCTGACATGTAATTAAATTTAGATAACAAGTAGTTTAACCAGTTTAACTCTACAAATATGAGAGATTACAACTACTCTGCAACAACTGCAACTAATTTGTACAACTATCACTTAAGTTTCAAACTTTAGAATAGATTTTGAATGGATTCAAATATAAAACCAGGAGGCTAAGAGGCGAACAGACGAGAGGCCGAGGCATTCCCTTAACCATACATCGACTATAAAAACATGCATGCGTTCGCACCCATCAATATTATATAGAGTTTTACGCAACTCTATTATTAAGAGCCTCCTTTGCTTTTGAGCCGATCAATATTATCTAGGGTTTTACGCAACTCTAATATTAAGAGTCTCCTTTCCACATAAGTGTAACTCAAGGCCATTATGTTATTAATTTTTTTAGGTTCTTCGAGGTAATATTAATTGCTTTAACCTAGGTCACGGTGGAATATATGATTTTCATCCTCTATAGGTCAAATTATATGCTTAATCTTCTATCTTCGGAGTTTTGTTTAACAAGAGGTGGCTTGACGTTTCCAAATTCAGATATTACATACTGCAACGCGACCTACAGTTCGGTTATTCTTGAGTAACTTCCCTGAAAGCTTTAATGGTTTGTAATTACATTTAGGTGTTCGGGATATTTAATATACCTGATTCCGTATATATATATACTTTCGGACATTAAAAATATATATATATTTTTAATATCTTTGAGTAAATACTGCATAGTTATTTTTTGAAATATTTTCTATCAAAATATTAATTAAAAGATCCTTAATATGTCTATAAGATTAAAGCAATTAGTAATAAGTAACTAATAATAAAAAATTTAACTAAAAGAACCCTATATATATATAATTTTAATATTTAACTAAAACAAAAAAATGTGTGTGTATATATATATAAAAGAACCATGGAGTTTCAAAGTGGTGACTTTTGGTAAGAGTACCTTAACAATACACCCATTCACCTCTATTCTACACCTCACGAAGCACCTATATATATATATATATATATATATATATATATATATATTATAAACATAATATTTAACTAAAAAATGGTCAAATGTAAATATTTTTTTTTGTAATATAGAAAATAATTATTATTTTTATATAACTTATTAAAATGTTTTGTAATTTTCTTTTCAAAATAGAATGTGTTTTAATTAAATATTTGTTTCCTAACTTTTTGACATTTTAATTTAAATTTAGTAATTAATTTTTTTTTTCAATTCCTTTGTATTATGAAAATTTTAAGATTTAATAAAAAAAATCATTATAAAATTAAAATTTAAATATTTAATAGAGATTAATAATGATTTATAATGAAAATAAAATTTTAAGAGTTAATGAAAAAATTCATTATAATTTTTTTTTAATATTTTATAGAGATTAGTAATGATTTATAACATTAATATTAATATCTTTTACAAAACAAATAAAAAGTATACATGAATTTAACTCTTAATTGATGCATGGATAAGAGGCTTCAGTAACATATAACTTATTACCTATTTTTTACATTGAGTTTGGCCTCTCCTCTTTACCAATATGACACAAGTTAAGTGGTTGTGCTAATATTGTAGGTATGTAATTGCAACTTTTTTTAATCATAAAATTTTAATTATTGATTAGAAAATCAATTAACACAAAAGTGGAACTATCCAAACTATGGAATCAAAATTTCTCTAACAAGTTTAAAAGAAAAATACATGTATGTGTCATTATAAATTTATATATTTGTTAAAAAAAATCTGGAGCACATATGAATATCAATTTTAGTGGCATGGATTTTGCATACTTATTAAAACCTATCCCTACACTTGCTTTGAAGAGGGTATAATGAGTCATTAATATTGTTCAATTCCAAAGCCTATTGGAAGTTCTTCATGTGTGGGTTCTCCTTTACTATATTGCATGCCTATAATTGTCCTCAAGTAGGTCGTGTCAATATGGTAGGTGTAGGTGTAATGGGATGAATAATATAGCACAAAGGGAGACATAAATGGAATTTAAAGAAAGTAAATGGAAATACTCCTATTTTGAAATTTTAAATAGATAATTGTAAATAAAATTTGGTAGTATTTTGGAATTTTTTAATGTAATTTTAGGAAGCTAGTGTCTACCATGGGACCTCTATGATTATATCACTATGGCTTTACAATGGAGTATGGGGGAGATGTTGTCAAATAAGGTAATGTAATGTGACTTTATGTAACATTACCAGAAACAAAAAGTAATTAAAAAAATCCATGAGAGCTCATGCTCAATAGATCTAGTTTTAAGATAGATCTATGTTGGTCTTAATTTTTGCAAGGAAGAAAGGTGTCCTTGGGGAGGGAATTATGCCTATGTACATCGCATGCTTGCTACTTAATATTAATTCACCAATTGTTAATAAATTCCATTTACTTAGTTCTTTGGTTGACCCTTATTATCCTTGTGTTGCTTAGGCTGTGAAATAGTTCATACGTAAATCTTGTAAGATTTCACCGAAGATCATATATGGTGTATATAAGATTTTAGTTATGTGTTTTGGATTAATTGGAATCCCAAGTACTTTCATGATGTTGGTGATATAGATGCTGTGATTGTAAATTGATAATATCGTTGTAGATTTTATTTATATTATTTTTTTATTTATAACAAGAGTAAAGAAGAGCACATAAAGCATTTGAAGCATTAGGAATTAATGAGAAGAAGTGCGATTTTTTCAAAAAAAAGATAATGTAGTATAGGTTTATGATGTCCCGAGATAGATTTTTTTCATAAGGATAAATATTTGTAATTTTGTATTGATAAAAAATATACTATCGCATAAACAAAATGGGCCTCCCCAGAAGGAAACCATACACTTATAGAAACTATATACCACTTATAGAACTTGAGTTTATCAAAGTTTGTATTAAATGTTGAAAAAACAAATGAAAATTAATGAGTAGGTTGACAAACTGCTGATCATCACCAATAGTACCAATGAAAAACAAAAAAAGAATGGAACCCTAAGAAACACCTAGTCCTGATCTTCATCAGAAACAAAAACAACATGTACTTGATATGGATGAGTTGCTTCATACTCCTTGCACATGGTTTCTTGATAAGGAAACCCACGTTCTCATTCAACTCATCTATTTGCAGCAAGAGTTCATTACACTCATCTTTTGTATCAAGTAGAATTTTCCCCGTCAGGGATTTTAAAATGAAATGGAATTCCAAGGTCTCGAAATATTTGGTGCCTCTACAACAAGTACATAGCTTAAAGAATTAAATCAAGTTTGTATATTTGCTACAATTCCTAATGTCTATTGAAGTCATGGTCCTCCTTCGCCTTTGTTTATGCTCGAGCAATCTAAGCCCAAATTTCCAAAGCGATCACCTGATAGAATGGCTCATTTTCCTCCTCAGCCTCAATTTGAGCTCAAGTTGGACTCTTGATGTTGCTTCATAGAAACCTATGGAATTGACCTCTATTTGGGAAAATCCCAATTCTTCTTCCTTAATCCATAACCTTCGATGTATATTCAGGTTTCTTGAATTCAATTAATTTGTTGTTAAACTCTCTTTCCTTCAAATATATAGGTTCCCATGTGGTGGAGAATTCCCTTCGAAACCTCTCCTAGGAGGACCTTCTCACTAAATTAGAGATAATTTACTCATTTACTTTTTTTATAAAAAAAAGAGTGCATCAAAATTGGTGTATTTGTATTACGAGAACGCATCATTACATATTTCTATAGAGCACACTTGTAATGACATGTGAAACACAATGTTTCATTTTTTGTTTCTCGGTTCTTTGTTATCAATGTGTTTATACAAATATAGCACTAATAATGGAAGGAATGCACCATTTGTTCCATAAACCTATAAATAATTTTTCAGAAGTTCATGGTACACTTGTGTTGTTGTAATGAACTGGTGCATTTATTTATATAAACGCACCAAGGCATTGTATTTGACAGAGCGCACTGATCTCACTCCCTTTCTCTATTTTGAAAGTCTGTAATTTAATTGTATAATATATTGATAGCTTCTATATTTAATGGTATAGGTTGTTTATTGATAAAAAATGCATGTTATGAGTTCAATGAACAACAACTTTAGTCAGCATGATGGAATCACATCATATATTGAAAGTAATTTATTTGTATAATATATTGATAGCTTCTATATTTAATGGTATAGGTTGTTTATTGATAGAAAATGCATGTTATGAGTTCAATGAACAACAACTTTAGTCAGCATGATGGAATCACATCTAGAATTATGAAGAAGGAAAGTAGCTTTAATTAATTTTTGTATTTAAATTAATTTGTTTGAATTATTTGTAAATTTCACTAATATGTATTTGTTAATATGTGGCATGCTGAGCCAAAAAATGAGGAAGCTCAATAAGATTCTTACCAATCTAAGTCTAGAAGAGTACAAAAAATTAATGGAAAGGTTGTAAAGGGATGAATCAAGTAAATAAAAAAGAAATCAATATGAATTATTTTTTCAAATTTGAGTAATAATGTACTTAAGAATATTCACTTGTAATATGTTTCAAATAATTAATCTAATTCACATATGTTGAATGTTATGTAGGTACTCACAACAATAAAAGTTAATTCCATCATAAGAAAAAAAATATGGAATAGGAAAATGATGATCGATTGGTCCTTAGCTCATCTAGAGCGGTTCTGGAAGCTAATAGAAGGGGCAATGAATTTTATGATGCTATGAAGGATGTGGTGTAAAGAATGTACAGACACAGTTTTCACTTATAATACAAAAACCAATCAAATGATTCGAAAATACAAGTCATATGTAAACTACAAGAAGTGTTCCGAGAGGAATGGTCAATGAGACCTATTAGACTTGCAATAGAAAAAACATAAAATAACAAAACATAATCATTCAAAAAGTAATATTCCTAAACATGTTTATGTAGAATCTGTATCTACGATTACTATAAAGAGTCATTCCTTCAATAATTTTAATTTTGTTATATTCATTTTTCATATAAAAAGAAAAATAGTTTAATCTAAAGTTAATTCCATCATAAGAAAAAAAATATGGAATAGGAAAATGATGATCAATTGGTCCTTAGCTCATCTAGAGTGGTTCTGGAAGCTAATAGAAGGGGAAATGAATTTTATGATACTATGAGGGATGTGGTGTAAAGAACGTACAGACGCAGTTTTCACTTATAATACAAAAACCAATCAAATGATTTGAAAATACAAGTCATATGTAAAATACAAGAAGTGGTCCGAGAGGAATGGTCAATGAGACCTATTAGACTTGCAATAGAAAAAACATAAAATAACAAAAAATATTCATTCAAAAAGTAATATTCCTAAACATGTTTAGGTAGAATATGTATCTACGATTACTATAAAGAGTCATTCCTTCAATAATTTTAATTTTGTTATATTCATTTTTCATATAAAAAGAAAAATAGTTTAATCTATTGATTTTACATTTCGAGGAAGATTATAAAAATACAAAAGGAAGAACGAGATGATATGTGAAATGTGCCAATCAGGATGTCCAAGAAAGTGTACAAGGGGATGTTCAAGGAACTGTACATAATTGCATCATGAGAGGATCCATCTCAACAACAACATTCTTCAAATGTATGAAATCAATTATTTTTAGGCTTATGTACATCTCATTAATTAATTCAACATTAAATATTAAATATTAATTGTTTTGTTGTATAAAAGAAAAGAAAATGGAAACCTGTTAACACAAGCCATGACGACAAGGGAAAAAGAAAATAGAAAAGGGTGCTCGCACAAAGTTGGTTCCACCTTTTAGTGCCACTTTAGAAATTAGAAATGCACTTCCTAAATATAAGATCCACAATGCATATGAATTATTGATGCTATGTTCGGAAAACCCGAGCCCAAAGAGGAGGTTAAGGTTAGTTGTAGATATCGCATATGCGATATATTGCATGTGTGTTTTTAAAGTTTTACATATCGCATATGCAATATATCGCACTTGAAATATTGAAAACCAAAAAAAATAAAATAAAACAGAGGCTGCGGGCCTCAATTTGTTATTTGCACAGTGAGCTAGATATCGGGAAGACGAAATACCACAGTTACGAAATACCACACCAACGTTTTGCATTAGATCATTTGGAGGTGGTTGTGGAGGTGTCTTGGCTCCAATAGTAGGTAAGTACTCATATCATCCACAGTTGTATTCAATATTTGTTTTTTTTTGTTAATTTGATAGTTTTTATAATTGTTAAAAACTTAAAATGAATTTAATGAAAAAATTGGATTAAATTGAAAATAATGATATATTAAAACAATTTGTATTTCATTATGTTAATCTTAACAGATAACATGAATGTTTAAGATACTGTGCAAAATGAATCAAACCAAAACACGGACACGAACACAAACACAGACATAAACCCAAACATGGACATGAACCCAAACACAGACATGAACCCAAACACGGAGGGGGAACAAGACCACAATTCCCAAATTATGTTTTGTTTGGGTGCATTGAGGCACCTTAGCTCATATTTTAGAGGGGGGAACCATTTGAGACAATATTTGTCCGAGGCATTGCACACCATAACAAACACAATTGACAATTCCCAAGGAGCTCTGTACAACATTAGCTCATAAAGAGAATCCATGAGGCAATACTATTCCAATGGTTTGAGTTATAAAGACATAAAAAAACTAAAGATTAAAAAGGACCAATTGTTTTCATTATTCTGGAACCCTAGCACTGGATTGGTTCCACCCACCAGTCGAGCACAAATTTCCATAGACTGGTGCATGGAACCAAATATTAAATCCAATTGGATGGATCGGTGGTATATGGTCTTCAATGAAGACCCTCATGGGAATAGGGATATCCCATTTTATTTCCCGAGGAAGTTGTATGAAGAATTCATCCTAGGGAAACATGTGAACTATTTAGATATTTTAGACTTCTAGGGTGTGGGTCATGGAATGCCCCAAGTTAGGGAAGGGGCTAGGACTAATCCTAACCGTGTGCGATGCCCTCCACTCAAACGAAAACCCCCTTGGGTATATCCCCCTGTGGTTCCTATCATGAGGCCTTGTTTGACTTGGAAGATACATTGCTTCAGCATGGGCATGTTGTCCAAGGCAATGTAGGCTAAGGGGTTGGAACTTCTGAGGCCGGTCCATTGCACAGTAAGGATCCATCTACAGATCACACTTGAGACACATAGTGTTCAGAGCATCGTGCTACTCCACACCCTTGCACAACATGTGGAGGCATATGTTATGGTCCTGCTTCAAAGTTCCAAGACAATGGATTACTTCGATTTCTAAGTAAAACCCATTATTTTCATATTATATTTTGTTTTATATCACAATTTTCAATTCTTTCGCAATTTATTACTATTTAATTATCTAACAAATTATGTGAACAAATATACAATTGGTGTCCCATGACACCCTAGATTCGCATAGTCCATCGATTGATGTTGAGAACATTAATGCAATAGTCAATGCTGCATATGGGTTTGGTTCTTCACCATTAGCTGTAAGAACTATACTCCATTAGAGGAAATTTCAATTTAAAATGGGCCTTCCAAAAATAATACAAGTTCTATGTCATCATGTATTAGCCAATAAAAATGATTTAAATTCAGAAAGGGAGCACCTCTTAAATAATTTTTTAATATAATTTGGGGATAAGTATCATTAAAAAAACTAATTTTTTTGTTCGTAGTTTCGACATATATCCCTGTGTTGTTACTAAAATTTTGATTGGGAGAGCTCGTTGGATGCGGAATGAAATTCCACATCTAGCGAGTACCCATTCGGCTTACTTTTGACAGGTCCCGCTACTCCAAAAACAAGAAATACCTTAAAAAAAAGTGATGATGACATCAGCATCACATTTTTTCAGGTATTTCTTGTTTTTGGGGTAGTGGGTCCCGTCAAATGTATGTTGAGTGGGTACTTGTTGGATGCGTAATTTAATCCTGCATCCAACAAGCTCTCCTGATTAAAATTTGAGTAAAAACACAACGAGATATGTCTAAAATACGAACAAAAAAGCAATTTTTTCTTTCTTCCTCCAAAATTAATAAATATTATTTTATTAATTTTCCTTAGGAGGCCCATTTTGAGTTGAAATTTTCTCTAATGTTTGATTTGTCATCGTTATTTACATAATTATAGTAGATATTATAACATTCAATACATCCTAATCGTGATACAATATGTTTTATGCAGGGTGAGCAGGATGATTATGTTGAATCCCATCCTAGTGCCTCTCATGTAGAGGAAGATTCGTAGACCCAGGTATTATTTTAAATATACTTTTAATAATTCAAAATTCATGCTTTTAATTTTTATAATTTTTCTAATTGTATCTTTATGTTTTGTTACGTAGCATGATATCTTGATGAGTGATTCACCTCTCCCTCGCCCTCAGGTACATGTATGTTTCACTTTCTTTGAAGAAATCATTTTTCGTCCATGTTGTATATGTCTCATTTTCTTTGTATTATCTGACATTGACATATGTTACCTTATGCAGGAATCTATTGAGCCACTGGTGCTTAAAGAGCACCAAAGCAAGGTTGTTGGTGATCCACCTCTCCCCCCCGCCAGGTACATGGATGTTTTGCTTTCTTTGAAAACATCATTTTCCATCCATGTAGTATATATGTCTCATTTTCTTTTTATTATCTAAAATTGACATATGTTACTTTATGCAAGCTTCTAGTGAGGCATTGGTGCTTCAAGAGCACTAAATCGGTGACCCACCTTTGACGAGCCAGCAAGTAATTTTATGTATCGCTTTCTTTTAATTGTGGTTTTAATGATTCAACATGTACTTTTTTAATTTTTTGAAATTGCCTAATTGTATCTTTATCCTTTTGTACGTAGGAACATGATTTTGAGGATGCTATACAACAAGAAAACTTCTTCGCTAATGCATGTAGAAATCCTTTTATCCTATTGATAGTTGTTCGACTTGCTAGTTACACACCTCCTCATGTCCCCCAGGTATATTTATATATTGCAACTCTTGCTTATATTCCTTTTAGCACATTCAAGTATCTTTTTCCTAGCTGGCACCATTGATATGCTGACATTGACATATATATTATTTTATGCAGTTTGATAGTGTGCGAGTGGTTATTGAAGAGTGCCCAATCTGAGTCATTGCTCACCCACCTCTCCCCTATCCAATGTACCTATATGTATTGATTTACTTGAAAAGTTCATTATCCACCCATGTTGTATATGTCTCGTTTTATTTGTATTATCTGACATTGACATATGCTACTTTATGCAGGAACCTATTGAGCCTGTGATGCTTGAAGAGCACCAAAGCGAGGTTGTTGGCGACCCACCTCTTCCCCCCTCAAGGTACATCTATGTTTCGCTTTATTTGAAAATATCATTTTCCATCCATGCAGTATATATGTCTCTCACTCTTTTTATTATCTGAAATTGACATATGTTACTTTATGCAGGCTTCTAGTGAGGCACCGGTGCTTGAAGAGCACCAAATTGGTGACTCACCTCTGATGAGCCAGCAGGGATGGTTATGTATCACTTTATTTGTATGTTTATGTATTTCTTTCTATGATTTGGTGCTTGAAGAGCACTGATTTCAAGAGCACCAAATGGGTGACCCACCTCTTCCCCCCCAATGTACATGTATGACTCGATTTCTTTGAAAAATTCATTATCCCTCCATGTAATATAGTTTTATTTGTACATGAAAGTATGTTTTTCGTGCACCCATTGATTTGTTGACATTGGCATATATATATATATATATATTATGGATATCGATAGTGAGCAAGTGGTGCTTGAAGAGCACCCAATTGGGGTCGCTACTAGTGAGGCACCATGACCCACCATTACTTACTCACACATAGTAAGTAAAAATGTTATATTGGTTTGGAATTTGAACAAATGTACACATAATTTTTATAGGTTGGTAAACTAACTTAAAATATTTGGTTTTTCTACGGTCTCCACTAATGCGAGCTATCCCTCTGTTCGATGATGGGGATCACCAATGAGCAGTCCAAAAGGAAAGCTAGACTTTTCCGAAGACATTGGTAGTGGAAGTGAAAGGAGGGATAACTAGAATAAATGTAAATGGGTGATACATAGATGTAACTTTTTGTTTTTATACACACAGATGTACATATTGATCCACTATTTTGTATTATTGCCATGTGGCATGCCAATTTTTCAAACATTATTTGTATACATATATAATATAAATCAAGGTTCAAATTTATACATATATGGTTGACTTGATATTGGAACATAATATGTGTGGTTCACCTATGTGATATAATGATATGTGTGGTTCACATGTGTGCTAGGTATGAATGTCCAATACTTAAAGGATGAATTTATGACTCATCCAACTAAGATCAAGTAACGATTAAGTAATTCATGGGAGATAATCACTAGATACCATAACCATAACCATACCACACAACTACCTAAATTTAACTATCAACAAATTTTTAACATTATGGCTATCATCAACTTTTTAACATCATAACCATACAATATGTTAGATTTTTATCATTAAGCTAGCATTCTATTAGGATCTTTAACTGAGAGAATAACAAGCACAACAATCAAACACAAGAGAGAATGAACATAGTGTTTTTCCTTGGGGAAACCATAAATGGAGAAAACCCCACAACTTCCTCAGAGATAGAATCAACACCAAAAGTGAAACGCCAAAACAGTAAGATGGTCTCCCGACAGCAGTAACCTCTTTCTTCCTAGCCCCAGTGTCTTCTTCTTCCTCAACTATGCACTACAACTAAGTGTGAGTGAGTGTGTGTTAAATAGAGAGACTCACTCTCTATTTATACTAACTCCTGACTTGACAATAACCAACTAGGGCCGACTTCTCTAGGAGAGTTCAATAACCCCAGTGCCCCAGAAATATGGGGACTTTAACCCTTGACAAATAGGAGGGTTACCCACAATGACTTGGCATGACTTGTTTACATTATAGAACCTCCCAATAGGAACATCGGGGCATGACATGAATCAAGTACATTACAGACACATCCCATAACAAACATCGGGGTACAATACATAAGATATATGAATGAATACAATTTGAAGTTACAAATACATCAACACTCCCTCTTAACTATGAAGGTATTCTTTTGACACAATTTATCAACACAAGTCTTCTTATCTATATCATCCGGATCGTCATTGAGTCGTTGTCATCTTCAAGTCATCTTCTTCTTCAAGCCATCTTCATCTTCAAGTCATATTCATCTTCAAGTTAGCTTCATCTTTGGATCTAGATCATCACTCGATTTGGATCATCACTAGATCTAGATCATCACTCGATATGGATCATCATCACGGGTGCTATCTCATGACTCATCATAGGAATTTCTATAGAGCCAGCCTTTTTTCATGCTAGATGTACATCTACAGATCTAGTCCTTTTTCATAATGGATGTATCATCACAGAGGTAGTCCATTTTCATACTAGATGTGGCATCTGCATGGAGCGAGTCCTTTTTCATACTAGATGAGTCTTCACGGAGCGAGTCCTTTTTCATACTAGATGTGGGATCTGCATAGAGCCAGTCCTTTTTCATACTAGATGAGTCTTCACAGAGCTAGTCTTTTTTCATACTAGATGTGGGATCTACATAGAGCCAGTCCTTTTTCATACTGGATGAGTCTTCATAGAGCTAGTCCTTTTTCATACTAGATGTGGGATCTACATAGAGCCAGTCCTTTTTCATACTGGATGTGTCTTCATAGAGCTAGTCCTTTTTCATACTAGACATGGGATCTACACAGAGCTAGTCCTTTTTCATACTAGATGTGTCTTCATATAGCCAACCCTTTTTCGTGTTAGATGTGGGATCTACACAGAGCTAGTCCTTTTTCATACTAGATGTGTCTTCATAGAGCCAGCCCTTTTTCATGCTGGATGTGGGATCATCACATACATCTGACAATGGAAGAAACCAATCCTCTCACCATGTCATAGATCTTACATATGACTATGGAAGGAACCAATCCTCTCACCATGTCAGAAAGGCACAACACTTACATCTGAGCATGGAAGGAACCAATCATCTCACCATGTCAGAAGGGCTCAGCATGGATACATCACTTCCTCTTGGGAGGAATCTCGATCTGGAGAACACCAAGCTTCTCCTTGAAGTACTCAAACTTCACCCTAGCTAATGGCTTAGTCAACACATCAACTATATGTTCATCAGTCACAACATATTAGAGCGACACTGCTCCTCTCTACACCATATCCCTGATATAGTGATACTTGATCTCGATATGCTTTGACTTGTCATGGAACACTGGGTTCTCTGACAACTTCACACAACTTTGGTTGTCGCAATGTATACATGTAGCATCTAACTGGAGATCAAATAAATTAGACAGTAGCTTCCTCAACCATACTACCTCACAACTAGCTAAACAAGCTGCGACATACTTTGCTTTAGTTGTACTCAGTGCCACACAGGACTGATTCCTGCTAAACCAAGAGATCACACCTGATCCCATATTGAAGCAGCACCTTGAAGTGCTCTTCCTATCGATGGCACTTCCTGCCCAATCTGAATCAACATAAACCTCCAGGTTAATCTTTTGATCAGTCTTATACTTGAGCCCATAATAAACTGTACCCTTCAGGTACCTTAGAATATGCTTTGCAGCAATCAAGTGAACATGTATCGGATCTATCAGGAACTAGCTCAAGGTGTTCACAGCAAAGCAAATATCTGGCATCGTATTCATCATGTACATTAAGGACCCAATCATCTAACGATACATTGTGGCATCAAATGACTCATATGAAGCATCACTCAATAGCTTCGGGTTCGATGCCATAGGTGTGGTTAATGACTTGCAGTCCATCATCCCAAATCTCTTCAGGATCTCTACTGCATACTCCCCTTGTCCAAGGAAGATTCCATCCACATTCTTCCACACCTCCATGCCTAGAAAATAATGCATCATACCCAAGTCCTTCATTTCGAACTTAGCAACAAGCTTTCTCTTCGTACTAGTAATCAACCCATCCATACATGTTACAAACATATCATCTACATACAGTAGGAGAAACACTGGGTTGCCATCTACAACCTTGTAGTAATGTTTGGAATCTGCTTTATTCTTGGTAAATCCCAAATTTGATAGAAAGCTGTCAATTCTGGCATACCATGTCATGGGTGCCTGTTTCAAACTGTACAGGGCTTTCTTCAATCTACACACATGAGTCTCCCTATCATGTGTCTCAAAATCAAGTGGCTGCTCCACATACACTTCCTCTTCCACTACACCATTCGAGAAAGCAGTCTTGACATCCATCTAGTGTATCTTCCATTTCATCACTACAGCTAGAGCAAGTACGGATCTGATGGAAGTGTATTTGGCTACAGGTGCAAAATTTTATTCATAATCTATTCCTTATTTCTGGGAGAAGCTAGAAGCCACTAATCTTGCTTTATATTTTTCTATGCTGCCATATACAACATGCTTGATCTTGTAGATCCATTTGGAAGTCACTACATACTTCCCCTCAGGTCTTGGGACAACATCCCAAACATGAGACTTCATGATCGATTGGTACTCTTTGATCATAGCATCCTTCCATTCTTTCTTTTATGTCGCTTCTTCATAGTTGGAAGGTTCTTTATCAGAGAAATCACATAATAAGGCTACATAACTGGAACAGGACATGGTTCTTTTCCTTTCTCTGTGTGATTCTTCCAGAGCCCCATATCTTTATGCGCCTTGGATAGCTTCTCATACCCAAGCAGGTTTCCTCTTATGAGGATTCTTATCCCTAGGTGGATCTACAGGTTCTTGAGGTTCTTCTATTTCTCGATCTTCTTCTTGATATTCTTCATTCATGGTTGTGTCATGAATTCTGGGTGCTTATGTTTCTTCAAGTTATTCAGCAAGTCTATTTCTGGATTTGTTGTAAGCTGAGTCTTCGTCAAATGTCACATCCTTGTTGATGTTGATCTTCTTGAATCCTAGGAAGTATATTATGTAAGCCTTCGATCTTTTAGAGAATCCCATGAATATACCCTTCTTTCCTAAAGGATCTAATTTTGTCCTCTTTTCTTTCAGAATCTGTATGTACACTGGACAGCCGAATATTCTGAGATGACTGACTTTTGGTTTCTTGCCGGTGAAAACTTATTTAGGTGTCTTATTCTCGAGTACTCTGTGTGGAGTACGGTTCTGTACATACACCATTGTTTGGCAGATTCTACCCATAGATGCATGGGAAGATCTTGATCATGAAGCATGGCCCTTGCGGCTTCCATGATCATTCTATTCTTCCTTTTTGCAACTCCATTTTGTTGTGGATTATATGGAGTGGTTAACTCCCTCTTAATCCTCGAATCTTTGCATAAGTCTTTGAATTCATTCAAAGTGAATTCTCCACCATTATCTTATCAAAAAATATTTATCTTCTTCTCTATGTGGTTCTCGATCAAGGCTTTGAATTCCTTGAACTTGATGAATACCTCATCTTTGTTCTTCATGAAGTAAATCCATGTCTTCCTAGAAAAATCATCAACAAAAGAAACATAGTAGGCATACCCGCTTAATGAACTTGATGACATTGGAACACATACATCGGAGTGGATGAGTTCCAAGATTCGTTTTTCCTTGCTCTCACTACTTGGAAATTTCTTCTTTGTATTCTTTCCTTTTTCACATCCTTCGCAAACACCATCATGTTTTGTCTGCATTTCTGGAAAACCTTCAACAACTTTTCTTGCAAGTGGTAGTTCTCTGTAATGCACATGTGCAAGCCTTCTATGCCAAAGTTCATTTGGCTCTACTGTGACATGGACTAAATCTTGTTCTGGATGGCCCTTCAATTTATATAGACCTCCTTCTTTTTCCCCAATCACTATTGCATCGTCAAAATTCTTTCCCTTTGGCCACATAAGAACTTGGCCATCTATGAAAGAAACCCTCATTCCTTTTGCATCCAATGCCGAAATGGAGAGGAGGTTCTTCTTTAGTCCTGGTACAAACAATACATTTTTCATCTTCATAGAATTTCCAGAGTCTATATTATAGGAGGATTCACCACTACCTTTTATTGGATATTGGTAGTCATCCCCAAGTTTCACCTTGTGAGGTGACTCATGTTCAGATAGTTTCACAAATGGTTCTTTGAATCCCATCATATTCTTGGAAGCAACACTATCTATAAGCCAATCATTGCTTCCATGTGAGATAGTTCCCATGAGAGCAGAGATCAACACATATTCTTCATCACTTGAATAATTATCACTTTCTTGTATGATTCTCTTTGTGGAAGGTTCATCATCCTCTATAGCATGAGCATGATGTTTTCTCTTGTTTCCTCTTTTCTTCTTTGAGTTCCCTTTGTTAGGGAATTATTTCGATATATGACCTTTCTCATCAAATGTGTAACATCTAATAGTAGACAGATCTCTTCTAGAGTGTGAAATCTTACCTTTGGAGTGATGATGGTCCCTTCTGGTTTTCTTGGTGTGGACTGTGAGAGCTTGATCTTCACTTCCCATATTTTGTTCTCTAGTTGCTATCCAAGCTTCTTCTTGAGAGCATTCTTCCCATAGTCTGTTGAACTTGACTAGCTTATTTCTGGCATAGATCCCTTGAATAAAAGAGTCCCATGCCCTAGGTAGACCATTCAGGGTGGTCATCACAATCTCTGCATTCTCCACTTGTTCATCTACCGCTTCCAGCGATTCCTTGATCTGAGATACCCTTGTAAAGTAATACTAGATGGTCTCTGCATTCTGGATCTTTACATTCTTCAGTTGGTTTCTTAGAGTCATCTTCCTGTTTATGTTCTTCCCTTCAAACAATTTGGTTAGGGCATCAAACATAGCTTTAGGTGTCTTTAGGGAGGACACCTATGGTATGAGGTGATCCTTGATTGAATCAATAATAATCCTCTTTTCCATAACCAACTTCTTCTTGTGTAAGGCCTTAGTCTCATCTCCCTCTGGAACTGGAACCTCCTCATTGATATAGGAGTCCAACTCATTTTCTTCTAAGACCATGGAGATCCTATACTTATAAGCTCAGAAGTTATCATATCCCTCAAGATTTTCGTCAAGCTTGGTATGATGAGACATATTAATTGAGAACCTCAAATGGAAATATAAAATATTTAGATCTTACGAGGTCAAGATGTCAAAAGTGGAATTGGAGCTAAAATTCTGCAGTGTTGGTTCAGGAGCAGATTAGGGTTTGGCTTTTCTAGAGTTATATCCAACCAAATGCTTTTATATTGATCTCTAAACTTCTATTTTGATGATTAGATCAATATAATCCTAGGATCACTGAAAAATTCCACTTCTATGGAAAGCCCTAATTTTCGGCACCAATGTCGGGTCCAAAACTTAAAAAGCTCAGAATTGGATTCTGCTTCAACAGAAAGATGCGCCTTGGGGAGGAGAGTTACTCCAACCTTATTTTGCTGAAAATTTGTGGAGAGAGATCCACAAAGTAGGAAACCATAGTTCTCGCAGCTGCATAGTTCCTTCTTCTCAGGTTAGCTCTGATACCATGTTAGATTTTTATCATTAAGCTAGCATTATATTAGGATCTTTAACTGAGAGAATAACAAGTACAACAATCAAACACAAGAGACAATGAACATAGTGTTTTTCCTTGGGGAAACCATAAATGGAGAAAACCCCGCAACTTCCTCATAGATAGAATCAACACCAAAAGTAAAACCCCAAAATAGTAAGATGATCTCCCGACAACAATAACCTCTTTCTTCCTAGCCCCAATGTCTTCTTCTTCCTCATCTATGCACTACAACTGAGTGTGAGTGAGTGTGTGTTAATTAGAGAGACTCACTCTCTATTTATACTAATTCCCGACTTGATAATGACCAACTAGGGCTGACTTCTCTAGGAGAGTCTAATAACCCTAGTTCCCTAGAACTGTGAGGACTTTAACCCTTGACCAATAGGAGGGTTACCCACAATGACTTGACATGACTTGTTTACATTATAGAACATCCCAATAGGAACATCAGAGCATGACATGACTCAAGTACATTACAGACACATCCCGTAATAAATATTGGGGTACAATACATAAGATATATGAATGAATACATTCAGAAGTTACAAATACATCAACACCATACACTACCTAAATTACATACACTAACATCATAACATCATATCCATGCCACTAACTTTAACATCATGTACATGTGTTTCTACTTCTAAGTTATGCATGCATGTGTAATATACCATATTATACCCTACAATACCCTATGATACTAACATCATACCATACTAACATACCATACCACACTAATATACCATACCATACCCTACAATACATACATACTAACATACCATTCCATACTAGTTATACATGTACATGTGTTTCTAGTTCCATCTCATAACCTGTAAAGAGGTCATAAAACCCTAGTTCCATCCACTAACTTGTCAACTCTAGTGATAGGATGCAATTTGTAGTTCACGAAACCCTATTTGTTTTTCAATTTTTTCATGTACATGTGTTTATAATTCCATATCATAACTTGTAAAGAGGTCACTAAGCCCTAGTTCCATATCATAACTTGTAAACTCTAGTGATAGCATGCAATTTGGTAGTTCATGAAACCCTACTTGTTTTCCAATTTGTACATAGACATGTGTTTCTAGTCCCATATCATAACTTGTAAAGAGATCACTAAACCCTAGTTCCATCCACTAACTTGTCAACCATAGTGATAGCATGCAATTTGTTAATTCATGAAACCCTAGTTGTTTTTCAATTTGTACATGTACATGTGTTCCTAGTTCCATCTCATAACTTGTAAAGAGGTCACTAAACCCTAGTTCCATCGACTAACTTGTCAACCATAGTGATAGCATGAAATTTGGTGTTCATAAAACCCTAGTTTTTTTTCAATTTGTACATGTACATGTGTTTTTAGTTCCATCTTATAACTTGTAAATAGGTCACTAAACCCTAGTTCCATCCACTAACTTGTCAACCATATTGGTAGCATGAAATTTGGTGTTCATGAAACCCTAGTTGTTTTTCAATTTGTACATGTAAATGTGTTTCTAGTTGCATCTCATAACTTGTAGTTCATAAAACCCTAGTTGGTTTTCAATTCGGTAGTTCATGATACCCTAGTTGTTTTTCAATTTGTAAATGTACATGTGTTTCTAGTTCCATCTCATAACTTGTAAAGAGGTCACTAAACCCTAGTTCCATCCACTAACTTGGTGACCATAGTGAAAGAATTCATTTTGGTGTTCATGAAACCCTAGTTGTTTTTCAATTTATACATGTACATGTGTTTCTACTTCCATCTCATAACTTGTAAAGAGGTCACTAAACCCTATTTCCATCTACTAACTTGTCAACCATGGTGGTAACATGCTATTTTGTGCTCATCAAACCCTAGTTGTTTTTCAATTTGTACATGTACATGTGTTTCTAGTTGCATGTCATAACTTGTAGTTCATAAAAACATCGTTCGTTTTCAATTTGGTAGTTCATGAAACCCTAGTTTTTTTTCAATTTGTACATGTACATGTGTTTCTAGTTCCATCTCATAACTTGTCAAGAGGTCACTAAACCCTAGTTCCATCCACTAACTTGTCAACAATAGTGGCAGCATGCAATTTGGTTTTCATGAAACCCTAGTTGTTTTTCAATTTGTACATGTACATGTGTTTCTAGTTGCATCTCATAAATTGTAGTTCATAAAACCCTAGTTGGTTTTCAATTTGGTAGTTCATGAAACCCTATTTGTTTTTCAATTTGTACATGTACATGTGTTTCTAGTTCCATCTCATAACTTGTCAACCATACTGATAGCATGCAATTTGTAGTTCATGAAACCCTAGTTGTTTTTCAATTTGTACATGTACACGTGTTTCTAGTTCCATATCATAACTTGTAAATACATCACTAAACCCTAGTTCCATCCACTAACTTGTCAACCATAGGGATAGCATGCAATTTGGTGTTCATGAAATGCTAGTTGTTTTTCAATTTGTACATGTACATGTTTTCTAGTTCCACCTCATAACTTGTCAAGACATCACTAAACCCTAGTTCCATCTCATTATTTGTCAACCATCGTGATAGCATGCAATTTGTAGTTCATGAAACCCTAGTTGGTTTTCAATTTGTACATGTACATGTGTTTCTAGTTCCATCTCATAACTTGTCAACCATAGTGATAGCATGCAATTTTTAGTTCATGAAACCACAGTTGCTTTTCAATTTTTACGTGTACACGTGTTTCTAGTTCCATCTCATAACTTTTAAAGAGGTCACTAAACCCTAGTTCCATCCACTAGCTTGTCAACCATAGTGATATCACGCAATTTGGTGTACACGAAACCGTAGTTGTTTTTCAATATGTACATGTACATGTGTTTCTAGTTCCATCTCATAACATGTAAAGACGTTTCTAAACCCTAGTTCCATCTCATAACTTGTAAACCCTAGTGATAACATGCAATTTGTAGTTCATGAAACCCTAGTTGGTTTTCAATTTGCAGATGTACATGTGTTTCTAGTTCCATGTCATAACTTGTAAAGAGGTCAGTGAACCCTAGTTCCATCTCATAACTTCTCAACCATAGTGATAGCATGCAATTTGTAGTTCATGAAACCCTAGTTGGTTTTCAATCTATACATGTACATGTGTTTATAGTTCCATTTCATAACTTGTAAGAGACACGGTCGAGGGTTTTGCAGATTTGACCCACCAGTGCAAGAGTTGCATTGAAGGAAACTCAATAAAAACCTAGTTTATGAAATCAATGCACAATGAAGTCACTGGTCCTTGAAAATAGGAGAGAAAGGACCACCTAGAGGTAATTTCATGCCCAAATACCCATGGAGTTGACAGTTCTTCGATCCAACCTCCAGTTTCCAAGTTATGTTCAATTAAAAGTCACATGAAAATGTCGTTCAGGGACACTTGGTGACTTTCGGTCCAGAGCAGAAAACCAAACGGAGCATCAAAATTGGATGTCGTTGGCTCTTGTAAGTGTGTATGGGAAAGGACGCAATGGGATCCCTACCAACACAACCATTGTCAAGGGTTTTCATGCATTGACCCACCAATGAAATAGTTGCAAGAGTTGACCTAACAATGTAATTAAATGTATATTAATATTAAAAACATCAAAAAATGTAAATTTAAACAACTCGAGAGCATGTTATTTTCCAATTTCTATTTGTTGGTGTCTAAAGACACCGTTCTTGGCACCTCCAATGTGCCATAGATCATGTTTGTATCCTAGGCACATGAAAGGCTAGACATTAGTACTCTCGTAAGAAAATAAAGAGAACTCAATGAAAATGTGCAAACATGATTTATAGATAACTCACCTGAGGTTGTATGATCATGTTTATAGTGTCGAGTATCATCTAAATAATATTGTGTCCGTGAATGGTATCTGTTAATCACATGTTTATTACATTGGGAATAGACTAAGGCAAAATAATTGAAATTGTGCTTCAGCATGTAGTTTAAAGTTTAGATAATGCACCTAACAATGCACTTAGACGAGTATTCCATATGGATAATCTCTGCTGCCGATGGTTTCCATCAATATCTTGTGCTCTATATGAGGTATCAAGTATCATACATGTGACCTATTTTTGTGACTAAGTGTGTGTAGCTTGATGTTTATACCATCTACTAGGTTGGTGAAGTGGTATACAATAGCTCCTGGTATATAATCCTGATATACATACCCACCCTTCCTTTTATGTTGTGCTGCAAGTGTTAAGTACTCCCCTCTTATAACCATTTGGTAATTCAATATTTTCATCATCTATAATAGGTTCAAGAATAGTTTTTTTCCCCTGTAAGCAACGTTCCAACCAATAGTCAAAACCCCATTCATTATTTTTTTTGGGAAACCACTACATATATCTGACTTGTGAAAGGAAATAGGTTGAGTTAACAATAAATTTTTTAAATAAGGTCTTGCATTTCTAATTTATACATAAATTAAATTCTACTATTAGGTTGAGTTAACAATACATAAATGCAATTTCTTATTTAGGTACTACTAATTTACTTTTTTGTACCTACTTGTATGAGATCCAATATGTGATCATAGTCTGTAGAAATATGTGTTTGATCATTTTCCAAATGGTCTATTTCATTAACCCCATTGAAATTGGTCCCAAGTGTCACTCGATCCCATGTATCAACTATATATGTATACTCACAATCATCCCATTCATCAATGCTAAAGGAACTGCAAAACCAAGCCTTCAATCTTGTCCAAATTTGTAGTTCTGAGTTTTCTAAGCTTTTAATTGGATGAAACTATCAAGTTACATGCACTGTGTTCACCCTATTTGTTTGGGATCGGTCCACATTTGTCACCTCCCATAATATTCTCCACACTAGGTGTTTCCTTGTTGCTTGTTCTCCCTTGACAGATGCACACCATTTCACTATAGATGCAGTGTCTTGAAGGAGAGCACCTATAAACTTCATCTCTTCCATTCAAAGGGAATTTTTTATGCATGCACCAACACCATCATGTTCTCCTTTACCATGACTAGTTTGAAAGTAGTTCCATACACGTGTAACCTTGTATTTTATGTGCAACAAACAAAACCATTCAAATACACATGCATTCTTGAACTGTCCAACACAACCATCTGACCAAACGAAATGACGATAAAATGCTATATCCATAGCTATCACATGGTCATAGAATGGTTTAAAGAAATGTTACACGTAATGGATGTCATGGGTTCGGTCGTCACTTATGTAGAAGTTACTTTCTTTTAGTATCACACGTTTCTCTTCATTGCTTCCTGGCCCATGTTGATACGTGATATGCACCATTATGCTCACCTTCTCTGAGTGATAGTATTGACTTTGTATTTCATTTTTTGGTTGTATGGTGTAATTTTCTGCAAATTCAATGACTGATAGTATTGTTCTGAGAGGGAAGGTGTCCCAACATATTCTGAATTGCTCATCTTTCCACCGTGCCATATCAACATGTTGAATGTACTATTTGATTTTTCCATGAAACTCTGAAATAAAATCACATACTTTCACCTAGTGTAAAAAAAAAACAGTGTTATAAAAAAACATAAAATATGTGTACATGAATATTAATATGTTAGTATTCAACAATTTACCTGTGAAGTCACCAATTTAATATTCCTGCTTTCTTTCCCATCATGTAGCTGATATGTCTCATACTGATAGTTTTGCTTCTCGACAATTGCATTCCTGAATGCTTGATCTTCACTCTCATAGATGCAACCAGACCATAATGATAGCCCACCACAATTGTTGCAAGAACCCTCTACACATTGTTTTAAGTAATGTGTCTTCCCATCTTGCATCGAACACATTATGCTATGGATGAAATCTTTGGATGACATTGGTGGTACTGTACTTGAGCATTCTTGCACATGGTTAGGATGCAAAAAATGACGTATATGTGCAAATGTTTGGTAATATATGTCAAAATTTATGTGGTATATACAAAAACAAGTGTTCTGGATAGTATTGATTCTAGTATACCAAGGCTTGTATTTTTCAAAAGATATTTTCCCGAGCCATAGCTCTATGTGGGCAACTTTAAACATCTTGAACAGTTGAGTTTGTGTCATGTCAAGATAATGTTTAACATGGGGTTCATTGTTTCTAGAACCCCTACAATGTTTTAACACATCCTTCATGTTAGAAGAAGGCCTAGTGTTATCGTGCCAAAACATGTGCACTAGGCCCTTCTCTGCTTCAACTAACTTCATGTCTTTATGGGGAAACCTATAGCTAAATTCCCATAATGTTTTCATTTTTCCGTCTAGATCAAGGTTGGCTCTTCTTACTAAATATTTTTAAAGTGTCTTTGGATGTAAAGGCACAATTTTTGATGTGAATTTAAGCAAACGACGTTGTCTTGTGGATCTACATACAATTGATTCATCCAATACACGGTGAGCCACATTATAGTCCTATGAACGGGTTTTTCTACCAATCGATGTGAATGCAGCAGCAAGAGATTTAACAATGTGATTAATTGATTCAATATTCTTCATTGTGTTAGAATAATCAACCCATAGTTACCTACCTTAGACATTAATTTTTTTTTTTTTCTTATAACCTAGTTTCCTAGATTCCTCTCTATGCTAGTTGCCTTCTACAAGTCCTAGAAGTCAACACATGCTAAAACTGAGTCATGGAGCACTTGGGAAATATCCTAAAACCATATTTAGCATGTCTTCTTTATTCCAGATCCTCCAAAGTGGATATCTACTTTTTTTGAAAAGATGTCTGGTTTATTAAGATTTAAGGCAAAAGGAAAAGCTAGACTAGGTGTAGTTGACTTGTTTTTTTGCCCACATCATCCTCCGTCCTTTTCCCCTAATAAAAGAATGTATAAGTTTTATTTACATCCCTCTTTAACTTGCCTATTTGACTTAGCCAATTCGTGAGCATCTTGGTGGATTTGGAAACTGCTTTATGCACCTATGGGGGATTTGACTAGATTTAGTAAGCCTTCTTTTTGACCTTTTCGAATGGAATCCTTATGAATTTGAATATATGATGTAATTATATATTTCATCAGCCTATTACTTGTTAAGGTTGGCTATTGTACATTTATTGAATACAGATTAGTGTTATGCTCCAATTTCAGTCTCCTTTGGTGTTAATTTTGCATGTTTGATTAGAATTTTTGTGAGTGTAATTGTTCTATCTCTTGGATTCAATTTACACATGGTATAAAATCATTTTTATATCAATTTATCTCCTTTCTTATTGCTATTTCAGGTTCGACATCTTGACTAAGAGCGCATTCTGGTGAGTGGAGGGCACAGTTTCTGAGCTATGGACCAATCTCAGACGTTCACCTTGACTCCATTCAATTTATTTTAGTGGAATTATGAGATGGAGATATTGTTGAGAGAAAATGGTCTCTATAGGGTTACTATGGAAACAGAAGGAGAGGCCAATGCATCCACAGAGAAAATTAAATGGCACAACAGGAGGGATGAGGCCTATGGTCTTTTGTGTTTGAGCATTTAAAGAGACCTCCTCTTCCATATTGATGGATTGAAATCACCTAATGAATTGTGGGAGAAGCTAGAAGAGATTTTTGTAAATATAGATGAGATGAGAGGACATCAAATCGAGAATGAGATGATCTCCTTGAGTCCTAGTAGCTTCGAATCATTACAACTCTACTTTTCCAAGTTTAAGGCCCTTGTTTTGCAGTTGAAACAGTGTGGAATCGAAAAGAAGGAAGAGAAAGTAGTTTTGGCCATACTTTCTAAGCTTGTTCCTGACTATTCAGTGTTTTTTTCTACCTTCCATGCCACCAAATTGACAGCTCAATCCCAGAAGATTCCTAAGCTTGCAGAGTTCATGGAATCCCTCACACAAGAACAAGATTAGTTGGTGATGATGGGCACCATCAAACCTTCAAAAGACCAAGATTTGGTTGCTGGATATTCAAGGGTGGATTCAAAGAGCAATAAAAAAGCTAAAAATATACCTGGGCAAAAGAGAGACAAGAACAAGTCTCAATAGGAGCCCCAAGGTTCCAAGAAGAACTCCCAGAAGAAGAAGAACAAAGGAGAAATGAGAAAGTGTGCATACTATACTAAGGGCTATCATCCTAAGAGCTCTTGTATGAAAAAAAAATAGACTTGTTGACCCAAATCCTAAAGAAGAATAACATCTTCCTTCCTGATTGCTCAAAGAAGAGGGAAGGAGGATCAAATTCAGAGGACAGAGAGAGAGTACATTCCTTGGTTGCTGGCACATCAAGCTCACCTAGCTTCATCATAGACTATGGAGCTTCTAGACATATGGTTTTGACAAAAGAGATATTATCCTCTCTTGACATGTTGAAAGTAACACCAATAGTTTTGGGAGATGATTCTCTCAATGACAGTTTGGGAAAGGGAAGGAATTATCTTGACCATGGTAAGTTCAATAATGTGTTGTATGTTCCAGGTCTTGCCTCCAATCTCTTGTCAGTGTATTAGATGACTCATACTGGGTCTCCAAAGAAGGTCATCTTCTCCCATGATGATGTTGAAATCACTGATATTTCGAATGGTAAATTCATAGCAAAAGGTGTTGTCGATCACACTTCAAAGGTATACAAGTTTTCCCATTTTCTACCCTACTTAAACCCCTCCGCTCTTCTGATTCATGCTAATGAATAAAGAAAGCTTTAGCATGAAATATTTGGCCATATTAACTACAAGTATCTTTCTTATTTGAGTGAAAAAGATATGGTCATAGGGTTACCAAAGATCAAGTTTTCTAAGGGACTCCGGTTAAGGTTGTATCCTAGGAAAACACCCAGAGCACAAGTATGAGAAAGATAGTCATGAGAGAAACTCTACACCTCTTGAGCTGATCCACAGTGACATTGCTGGTCCTGTCATGTCCCCGACCCTTATCTGACCAGCGAAGAGGATGCGACGAACATCACAAACAACCGGTAAAACAACCCCATGAACACAAACAAGGATGAATGCTAAAATTAAAAGAAACTTAAACATCATAATACATAATGCATACCCAGATGCATAATCCATCATACAAAGATGCATAGTTCCTCAATCATTCAGCAGAAGCAAACATATACAAGCATTCTTTCAGCATTCAACAGGTTCATCATTTCTCATGAAACAATACATGTAATTGCAAAGAGAAAATAGTCATGATTACTTATCTTTTGCTGAATAACTTTCCCCGTAACTAGCTACGTCGCTACAACGTTCCACCCAACCATAGGCTAGCGTGCTCATCAATCTCTCAGCAACACTGCCACCCCCGAGCTGGGCATGATTCCTCCACGAATAAGGGTCAATGCAAGCTTACACATAGCCAAGGGACACAAATCAGCAAGCCAACACAGTTGGGTTTATCAGGCCTTCAACAAATCAGCCAAGCCAGCACAGTCCTAGGACCATCCACTACATACACGTAGCAAAACAATCCACTCACAACACCGTGAATAAGGAAAAGACAACCGGGGATAATCCCAAACAAACGATGAGCACAGCTTAATCCCACAAGGAAACACAGAGTTGTTCTTGGCACTAGCGTGGCCAAAACAACTCAGAAGCAACCCAAACTAGGGTATACCAACAACCACAACACCCAAAAGATGTCCACAGCCTTAGCATCCAAGAAATAACCCAAAATCAGGGCAAATCGACAGCCCAAACGCATAATGAAAACTATGGCAGCCTTACACAGTCTCAAAACAGAGGAAGAATTCCGACTCTCAATCATGGACAAAGGAAAGACCTAAACACAGACCACAATATTATAAGGAAAATGGCAAGAACCTTACACAGTGCACAGCGGGGAAGAAGATGGATTCCCAACATTGAAAAGGAAGCATACACATAGCAGAATCGTGCCTCTCCATCCAACCTTCCAGCTTGCGGTGTGAGGTCACAGTCTCCAACCCCTACATGAGGAAACCCATCCCATTTCCAGCCTGTGCGTGAGGCTTCAGCTAAACGATGGGGAAAATCGTGAGGAGATGGAATGGGACGAATCACTGTGGGAGGAAGAACAAAAGTGATGAGGATCCATCTAAACACACCACAATCATCCAAAATAAGTGGGGAAACATCCGACTGCCTGCATGAGGGTAACCATAGAGATCTCCCATCTGCGCATGAAGAGAACCCTCCATCGTGGAAGAGTAGGGATAATGAATGAAGGCGTGAGGGAAACGATGGATTCAGCCACTTGGTAGGTGTATCGTCCGAACTGACAGCAACCTACCAAACTGACGCCCCCCATGCCCACGTTTCCTCAAGTAGTAACTCCCCTCAACTAACTCAACAAAAACATTAAATAGGTTGAATGAGATAAGGGAAAATGGAAAATCAAACAAACACATGGGTTTTCTCCCCCGTAGACCAAGGTTTGACATCCCCCACACCCTTATCCTTTGGAATCATTCCCTTTTCATTTTAGCGTTGCAATTTCGTAGCTGGATGTGGTTTTATTTTTAATTGATGTGTGTATTTACATGATGCCAACTATAATGTGTCGGATAGCACGATATACCATCGGCAACTATCCCCCTTGCCGAAACATACACAACCAAATCGATGGTGGGGATTTTGCCTTTAGCTCCTCACCATGATTAATTACATTATATACGTCATGCAAACGGGGTCAAAACTAGGGTGTTACATTCCCCTCCTCCTTGGAATAACAGTGTCCTTGGTGTTCCAATACATAGGAATACATATACAATTGCACATCAAAATTTCAAAATTTTGCAGATCTGTCCCACGTTCAACTATTTACTTTGAACATTCAAGACCAAGCCCCTCGGCTTCCATGAACTTCTCCTGCTGGTTCTCAGTTCTCAGCTTATCCCGAAGTCTAGGAACTTTGTGGCTATTTCCCTCATCATGTTCCCTCATTGGGCAGTCCTGACGTAAATGATGTCCTCCGCAGTCCCAACATTTCACTGGCTGCTTCATCTTTACTGGCTCAATTTCCTTTGAGTCTTCATGCCTGGACCGTTTCTTATCGGGTCACTTGGACGAATGTCCCATCACTGATCCACCTTCCTTTCCTTTTTCGATTGCTCCCAAAAGGCTTTTCACCTCACTTTGCAAACCAATAGAGTCTTGCAAAATCTGGTGGTTCATTTCACTCTGCCTTTTCTGTATCTGGAGCATCTCCCCAAGATTCTCTTGGGTCTTGGCAATCATTTGAAGGAGACTTCCAGCCAAGTCCAAAAACTTTTGATCTGCTTCCATGATCAATGTGTACCACTGGTTTTCACTTTTCTCACCTGTGAAATGCACCATTGAAATTCTATCAGACCAAGCATAATATAGACATTAAAATCAGTCAGTCAATTACCCAAATGGCATGACAGTCCAAGTCTCATCAAGGAGACTTTCATATTTTTCATGCCTTCCCATTAGGCACATGAGCTCATTCATGTCCATTCTTGGGTAGGGAATTAACTATTCCAGCATTCATAATTTACTTTCAGCAAATACACACATTCCATTTTCAATCATACATGCATTCAAAAATATTTTGCTTTCACAATGCATATATATATAATCAAAAGGCAAGAGAGAGCAGTAAGAGTTTTTCCCCTCCTTGTTTTGCTCCATCCTGGAACCCACACCACTGTGGTGTCTTTTCATGCTCTCAGCCTCTTTCACTTCACCGTGAATGCTGGACCAATCCCTCTTGGTCATGACACTTAGTGTCTTTGGTCTATTCCAGACCTCTAAACCATGGAGTCTCTCCGTATGGTTTTCCTCAGCTGCTAGGAACTTCACGGTCTCACTAGCACCTTTTTCATTGCTGCTCATTCCGAGATTCCAGGACAGTCACATGTCCACATGCACCTCTAGGATTCTCTCATAGTCCTCACTCCTAATGATATTTGTATGCAAACATTGAATAGATTCACATGTTTATTTTATCCTCATCGGTTTTACCTCTAGAACAAGATCTTAAAACATCATAACCAAATCATATACACATGTATATTCATAAGCAAAATAATCCAATACTTATCTGTATTGTGCATTTCCTCGTTGGTCCACAGGATGCTACTTCGCTTTGCAAGCCTTGGGATCGCCTATGGACTTAGATGTTAGGTCAGCACACAGGCTGCTCCACAACATCAAATAATTATTGTCCAGCCAGTACATCCTCATGTCGACTGGGCTTGGAACTTTACCAAGACCATTCCTAGGTCTAGGATCTACTATGGATCCTCAGGCATATAACTGCCCAACATACACTTATATCAACAATAACCCTTAATCCGCAACCCCTCACAACAACCATTTACCATTTACCATTTACCTTTTACCTTTTACCTTTAGGGTGCAACACCCAACTGCATCTATTTAGCCTGTCGACACAAGCAACATAGCATAACTCAACAACGTTATTTCTCTAAAAACCGTAATCATATTTCATATCATTCACTATCAAGTATTGAGACACCAGGAGTGCGTCCACTCTCTAGGGTGTAATCAATATTGAAAACCCTTTCATGAATTGACATCCGGAAAAGTGTGCACTCTTTCCCGGTGTGTGCCATGTAGGCCCTATTCATACTCAAGCAATCGGTCATCATGGAAATAAAATCAAAACATGTTCTGCATATGGAATTTTAACAATTTGACATGCATATTCTTAGCAAGGGTCACAGAACACTTATCCATTTGTCGACGTAGTATTCCTTTGTTAAGAAAGAATGGGGCTCCCTTCTCTGAGTTGACAGTCCCTCGGTTAGCCACCTCAACTCCTTTTTACATTTCATATCCACACATGTCTTACCAACATAATTTATACCATCTCACTCATGTTTCTTACCAAACATGCAGTGCAAATGAGACATTTCCAAAATGTCTAATGGATTTTCACTTGAAACCCATTCCTAAGATAAGGGAAAACCTTCCCATGAAGTTTGGCTCCTGCAGGCCATCACACATGATCTTCCTGCAGTGTGTACCCCTGGCACATTCATCAAGATAGGGTTTAAGGAAATTTCCCTTCTCAAGTCTTTCATCCTTGCATGGAACTCCTCTTCCACACAATAGCTGATTAGCCTTCATAGTCCTTGCTACCTCTAGGCATGCAATTTTCTAGATTTGTCCATTTGACAGCAGCGGCTTTCATTAGCACTTTGTTGCTCCATGCTCAAACTCTGGCGACTTTCCCTTGTTCCCTACTGGATAAGCTTTCCAATGCCTATCCACATGCTTCATTCTGACCTCGGGTGTGAAAACCAAACCTCTTCAAAATGATGCTTCTTACCCAAATGTACTTAGGTCTGAAAAGCAAACTTCAGCCACCTAGAATTTTCTTTCTTTTTAGCCCTCTAACCCACTGATAGTTTCTGCTGAAATCCACTAGAAAACAGCTGAAAATCCCACTAGAAAACAGTTGAAATATGCTGGAAAATCCCATTTGAAAAACTCAAATTCTCCCTCTGCAGAATTGGCTCTCATTCTGACTATCAGTCCGATGTTTCGACTGTCAAAACAATTACTTCTTTTACCGTTTCGAATCCCCAAACAGCTAACTTCTTCCACCATTTCGGATCCTCAAACAGCTAACTTCTTCCGCCATTTCGGATCCCCAAACAGCTAACATCTTCCCCCATTTCAATCCGAATCTCCTCGACGTGTCGGTGCTCCAATATTCTATATCTTTCCAGCTTTTCAGCGATTCAATCCTCTAAAGTTTTTCGATGTTTTCTGTACTTAGAAAAATTTTCGGAAATTTTTCCCCTTCCTTCCGTCCCCACATTAGCTGCTCAATCAACTATCCTTCCCCGACGTTTCGGCGATCTTTGGAAGATATCCGCTTAACCTTGTCTTCTCTTCCATCGCTGCATCGGCAAGCTCATCTTCTATTTTTCTCCGATACTTGCTACCGCAATGGCTTCTCAAACAGCTAACTTGTGCCGACGGTTTCCATACTTAGGCGAATTTTCAAAGTTTTACCCTTTCTACTTTCTTTCGCCGACGTATCGGCACCCTTCACATTTTCTCTTCCGATGTTATTGAAAGTCCTTCCATCCAACTAAGCCGGCATATTTGTGCCTTCAACACCTTTCTTCCACGGATGTATCAGAAGTCCTTTCGGCTAACTGAGCCGATGAATCAGCTGCTCAAACAGCTAATGCCTTTCGATGATCTCAACACTTAGAAATTTTTTTGAAATTTTCCTTTTTGTCTTTCCTTTCACTGCTTTATCGGCTCAACTTTCTTCTTTTCATCGGTGAATAAGTTCTTTCTGCAGCCGCAATGGCGATCCACCATGTTTGATCTCCTTTTGATCAGTGAACTAATTTTAACCGACATCGGTAGTCTTTCTCATCGGAAGACTTAGTGCTTTTGGCTTCCGCAACGGCGGGCGCACAAACCACTTTTTTCCTCTTATGGCTGATGTTTTTGGTCCTTAGAAAATTTTTTGAACTTTCATCATCGCGTCGGTGGTCGGACGCCTTATCCGTCAGACGCCTAACTATTTAGCCATCCGCAACGGCGGTGCCTGTTTAACCTTTTCCCCTCCGATGATTTCAACACTTAAGCCGAATTTATTTTGAAACTTTCTACCTGTCGGCAATCGGATCACTACCGCATCGGCGATTTAGTCCTTTCGATAGCCACAACAGCACACTGTCAAATGCTAAATCCTTCCACCACATCGGAATTCTATTCCTCTTAGTGCTCCGATGAGCCAACTATTCAACACTTCGAAATTTTTTTGAAGTTTGCTGCCATCAAACTCTAATCTCTGTTGGGTAGAAATAAGTTCTTCCTCTGTCACTGCATCCTTCATGGCCCATAGAGGCCCACTGTTGCAACCTTTTCTCTGATACCACACTGTCACGTCCCCGACCCTTATCCGACCGGAGAAGAGGACACGACGAACATCACAAACAACCGGGAAAACAGCCCCATGAACACAAACAGGGATGAATGCTAAAATTAAAAGAAACTTAAACATCATAATACATAATTGATAACCAGATGCATAATCCATCATACAAAGATGCACAGTTCCTCAATCATTCAGCAGAAGCAAACATATACAAGCATTCTTTCAGCATTCAACAGGTTGATCATTTCTCATGAAACAATACATATAATTGCAGAGAGAAAATAGTCATGAGTACTTATCTTTTGCTGAAGAAATTTCCCGGCAACCAGCTACGTCGCTACAACATTCCACCCAACCATAGGCCAGCGTGCTCATCAATCTCTCAGCAACACTGCCACCCCTGAGCTAGGCATGATTCCTCTAGGAATAAGGGTCAATGCAGGCTTACACATAGCCAAGGGACACAAATCAGCAAGCCAACACAGCTGGGTTTATCAGGCCTTCAACAAATCAGCCAAGCCAGCATAGTCCTAGGACCATCCACTACATACACGTAGCAAGACAATCCACTCACAACACCGTGAATAAGGCAAAGACAACCGGGGATAATCCCAAACAAACGATGAGCACAGCTCAAGTCCACAAGGAAACACAGATTTGTTCTTGGCCCTAGCGTGGCCAAAACAACTCAGTAGCAACCCAAACCAGGGTATACCAACAACCACAACACCCAAAAGATGTCCACAGCCTTAGCATCCAAGAAGTAACCCAAAACCAGGGCAAATCAACAGCCCAAACACACAATGAAAACTATGGCAGCCTTACACAGTCTCAAAATAGAGAAAGAATTATGATTCTTAATCATGGACAAAGGAAAGACCTAAACACAGACCACAATCTTATAAGGAAAACGGCAAGAACCTTACATAGTCCACAAAGGGGAAGAAGACGGATTCCCAGCATTGACAAGGAAGCATACACACAGCAGAATCATGCCTCTCTGGCCAACCTTCTATCTCACGGTGCGAGGTCACAGTCTCCAACCCCTGCGTGAGGAAAACCATCCCATTTCCAGCCTGTGCATGAGGCTTCAGCAAAACGATGGGGAAAATCGTGAGGAGACAGAATGGGCTGACTCACTGTGGGAGGAAGAACAAAAATGATGAGGATCCATCTAAACACACCACAGTCATCCAAAAGAAGTGGGGAAATGTTTGACTACCTGCATGAGGGTAACCATAGAGATCTCCCATCTGCGCATGAAGAGAACCCTTCGTCATGGAAGAGTGGGGAGAATGAATGAAGGCATGAGGGAAACGATGGATTCAGCCGCTGGGTAGGTGTACCATCCGAACTGACAGCAACCTGCCAAACTGATGCCCCCCATGCCCACGTTTCCTCAAGTAGTAGCTGCCCTCAACTAACTCAACAAAAACATTAAAGAGGTTGAATGAGACAAGGGAAAATGGAAAATCAAACAAGGTGGTAACACATGGGTTTTCTCCCCCATAGACCAAGGTTTGACATCCTCCACACCCTTATCCTTTGGAATCATTCCCTTTTCATTTTAACGTTGCACTGCTGTAGCTGGTTGTGGTTTTATTTTTAATTGATGTGAGTATTTACATGATTTCAACTATAATGTGTTGGATAGCATGATATACCATCGGCAACTATCCCCATTGTTGAAACATACACAACCAAATCGATGGTGGGGATTTTGCCTTTAGCTCCTCACCATGATTAATTACATTGTATACATCATGCAAATGGGGTCAAAACCGGGGTGTTACAGGTCCATTCCCTCATATGTCCATGATTCAAGCTAAATATGCACTAACCTTCACAGATGACTTTTCTAGGTATTGTTGGGTTTACTTCCTAAAGCATAAGTCTGAATTTTTTGACCTCTTCAAAGTCTTTAGAGACTTGGTTGAAAACCAATTTGGGAGGAAAATCAAGACCCTCAAATCTGACAATGGTGGTGAGTATGTCAAGTCTGAGTTCATTTAGTATTGTAAAGATGTAGGTTTTTAAATGCATCATTCAATCCCTTACACACCACAGCAAAATGGTGTTGCTGAGAGAAAGAAAAGATCACTGAAGGAGATGGCAACCTGCATGATGGAGGCTAATACTTTACCACCAAAGTTTTGGTTTGAGGCTATAAATTGTGCATCCTACATCTAGAATAGGGTACCTCATAAGCAACTTGGCAATATGACTCCTTTTGAATCTTGGAGTGGGCACAAGCGAGATGTGACCCATTTCAGTATTTTTGGCTCAAAGGCTTGGGCTAGAATTCCAACTGAAAAGAGGAAGGCTTTGCAGCCCCAAATCCAAGAGTGCCTATTTTTTGGGTATTGTGAATATTCAAAATGGTACAATATGATCAACTTGAGCACTAACAAAGATTTAATTGAAATAAGTGTTCAGGTCCAAGAAGAGCCTTTAGTAGCAGTTGAAGTTGGAGAGTCTTCTTCACCACCATATCCATTGATTTTAAGTGGGGAGACTAATGATTTTGTTGATTCTGATATGTCTGATAATGATGATTTGATTGCATATCCTAAAAATTGTATAAGACCAAAATGGGTAGCAAATACCATTCATGTGACACTAGGAGGACTAGATCTCAGTTTGAGAGTGCCCTTTGTGTGAAAGATCCTCTATTTTCTAAGAATTGATATCTTATGGTTGAATTAGATCCAAAGAAATATGAATAAGCAGCATAGGACCTAGTATGGAAAACAGCCATGAAAGAATAATTCATCTTGCTCCAGAAGAACAACACTTGGGAACTGGTTGATCTTCCACAGGGAGGAAGCTAGTTCAATGTAAGTGGGTTTTCAAGACTAAGTTTGCTGCTAATGGTTCACCTTATAAATATAAGGAAATATTGGTAGCCAAGGGATACTCACAAGTACATGGTATTGACCACAATGAAACCTTTGCACCAGTGGAAAAGATGGGCTACATAAGGCTAGCTCTAGCCATTGCAGCTTCAAAGGAGTGGGAGGTACATCACATGGATGTGAAGTGTGCTTTCCTAAATGGAGATCTCACTTGCAGCAACCTGAAGGGTTTGTTTCTAGTCCATATTTAGTGTGCAGGTTAAATAAATCATTGTATGGGCTTAAGAAAGCCCCTAGGGCTTGGTATGCTAAGATTGATGGATTTTTGCTATCACTAAGTTTTGTTCGATTCAAGTATGATTGTAATGTCTATTTGAAGCTGATTCATGGTTCTTTGATGATTATTGTCTTGTATGTGGATTACCTTCTGATTACAGGAAGTTCAAAGAAAGATATTGCCCCCTTGAAGGATGCAATGAACCATGCATTTTCTATGACAGATTTGGGATTGTTGAGCCAATTCTTGGGTCTCGAAATTGCTCAATCCCAACATGGAATCAAAGTACATCAGTCCAAATATGCTCTGGATTTGTTGAACAAGTTCAACATGAAATATTTCAAGTCAATAAAGACTCCCTTCCTTTTAGGAGTTAATATTGAAGAAGCAGGTTCTTCTCCTATGGTAAATAATACACTGTATAGGTAATTGATTGGGTGTTTTCTTTATCTTACACACACTCGGCCTGATCTATATTATGCAGTTACTGTGGCTTCGAGATACATGGATCAGTCGCATGAGATCCATTGGGGAGCAGCCAAGAGGATCCTAAATTTTGTTCAAGGAACAAGAACTCATGGGATCTTCTACAAAGCAAAATCTGATCTTGATTTGATTGTGTTTACTGACAGTGATTGGGTAGGTGACAAGACAGATCAAAAGTCTACATCAGGATATGTGTTCATGCTTGCAGAAGGACCAATCAGCTGGTCAAGCAAGAAGCAAAGTGCCATAGCGCTCTCATCTACAGAAGCGAGTATAGAGGAGTTGTGAATGAAACAACTCAATGTTTGTGGTTGCAAGGGATACTTGGAGAATGTGGCTTCGAATCAAAATTTTCAACTATTATCTACTGTGATAATCAGAGCACCATTCAAATCTACAATGATCCAGTTCAAATATAGTGAACCAAGAACATTGAGATCCATATGCATTACATCAGACAGCTTGTGCATGATTACACCATTGCTCTACTCTTTTGTGCATCTTCAGAACAAGTAGCAGACATCTTCACCAAAGCTTTTTGTGAGAATACCTTCAGCAATCTCAAATCACTACAAGGGATTGCTAATCATGTTGTGAAGCATGATTGACGAACAAGATTTCCAAAAAATTTGTTTTTCCTGTCCATGTTTAAGGGAGGATTTTCCCATTGGGTTTTTCCCTCTTTCCTTGGTTGCATGGACAACCAGTATGTAAAGGGTGACTAATCCTTGTTGCTAGGCCCTATATTTTTCTGATATTTATTCATAAATTCAGGTTTAAGTGGGGGTGTTAGAATAATCAACCCATAGTTACCTACCTTAGCCATTAATTTTAATTATTTTTGTCTTATTACCTAGTTTCCTAGATTCCTCTCTATGCTAGTTGCCTTCTACAAGTCCTAGAAGTCAACACATGCTAAAAATGAGTCATGGAGCACTTGGGAAACATCCTAGAAACCATATTTAGCATGTCTTCTTTATTCCAGATCCTCCAAAGTGCATATCTTCTTTTTCTGAAAAGTTGCTCGTTTTATTGCGATTTAAAGCAAAAGGAAAAGTTAGACTAGGTGTAGTTGACTTGTTTTTTTTCCCACATCATCCTCCCTCATTTTCTCCTAATAAAAGCATGTCTGAGTTGTCTTTCCATCCCTCTTTAGCTTCCTACTTGACTTAGCCAATTCATGAGCATCTTGGTGGATTTGGAAACTGCTTTATGCACCTATGGGGGATTTGAATAGATTTAGTAAGCCTTCTTTTTGACCTTTTTGAATGGAATCCTTATGATTTCAAATCTCTCATGTAATTATATATTGCAGCAGCCTATTACTTCATAATTTTTTCTATTGTACACTTATTGAATATAGATTAGTGTTATGCTCCAATTTCAGTCTCCTTTGGTGTTAATTTTGCATGTTTGATTAGCAATTTTGTGAGTATAATTATTCTATCTCTTGGGTTCAATTTCCACACATTGTTATTATGCCTAAATTTCTTCTAACAATTTCAATATTTCTAAATTTAAAGAAAGCTAAAAACAATTGGCATTTACCAACTTCAGATTTGCTATCAAAATATTGTTTCATTATTTGAGAATAATGACAAAGGATAGTGCATTAGCCACCTTACCTTCCATGGAAGTCAATTCACTCTCATCCACTTGTATGTGTTTATGAGTTCTCTTTAGTTTTAATGTGAAATTTCTTGCCATTTGAAATGATGGAGTGACGTTTACATCCACTACAGGCTGACAACTTCGATTTGGAGATTTAACAACCAGCCATGATTGTTGCTGAGTCACATTTGCATCGGGAGCAACATAATTATTGAACTCTTCACAAGATTATATGTTTACTAATGGATCAATAATATCATCTTCCCTATAACCAGCTTCCTTTAATGTTGCATTATCTTCCTCAGCCTCTACGTCATGTATTTGTTAAGGGGGAATGGGAACTATTTGCTCATGTAATGAATGTCGATGATTTTGTGAATCTTCCCTCTTTTTTTCTTTTTTATTTTCAGCTTCTTCTGGTGTAAGCACCTTCCTCGCTGACTTACGACCTCTATTACATACATTCCCCATTTAAATCCATCCACACTTGTACAAAACCTATGGATTTATGTAAGTAATGATTAAATTGCAAGTTGAGCAGTTCTCTGTGCGTGGGTTCAGAAGAATTATGTATTTTGCTACTATAAACCTGACCCATAGCACGTAACCCAACATTTTTTATATAACACATATCGCATATGCGATATAACACATGTCTGTTTTATTGCATATGCAATTTAGTGCATATCAAATATTAAAATTGACTTATCCATGCTTATCAAATATTAAATATCAAATGCATATCAAACTTTGACTGAAATATGTCAAATAACCTTACAATGGACCCCATACCAATGGTTAATCCCTCCAAACCTATCCTTGGACCATGGTAGTGTCTAAAGAACTATTTCTTGTTTGGAAATATTCATAATGGTTCCTATATGGCCATGGTCAACACCTCCTTAGCAATCTTCAATGCATTAAATAGACTAATCGCACATACATCCCATATTAAGGCTAAATATCCCCTTGAAAGGGCATGTATAGTGCTTTAAGACTTGTTTATGTTACATTGTTGTCCCATTACCATGGTTAAGAACTTGAGACCCATCCTTAGTGCATAAAACCTCATAATGACACTCGTATCCCATTAAAGGCCAAATATTCCATCTATAAGGCATGTGTGTTGATTTAGGGACTTATGGTCTACTCTTCCATGACTATAGTTTTAGTCCAGAGACCCATCCCTCCCATCCAAAAACCTGTAATGGCACCCTTATCCCATTATAATACCATTTAGACTCCCAATATTCCATGCAGGTGGTCTATGGGGTGGATCACGGCCCAACATTACATTGGTTAAGAGGTGGGGGAGTCAAAGGAGGGAGAGGAAGGTGTGGAGGGAATCATGGGAGGGAGGGATGGGTACGATGATGATAGCTATGATGATGATGATGATGATGATGATGATGATGATGATAACGATGACAATGATGATCATGATGATCATGAATAGTGACTATGATGACGATGATTATGGCAATGATTACGATGATGATCACTATAATGGTGATTATAATAATGAGGAGGAGGAGGAGGAGGAGGATGACTATGATGATGATGAGTAGGATGAGGATGATGATGATGAGGAGGAGGAAGAGGATGACTATGATGATGATGATGAGGATGAGGATGAGGGTGATGACGAGGAGGACGAGGACGAGGACGAGGAGGACGAGGATGATGACGATGAACAATGATGGTGATGATGATGATGTTGATGATAATGATGAGGAGGAGGAGGGTGATGAGGAGGAGGAGGAGGAGGATGAGGATGATGATGACAATGAAGATGATGATGATGAAAAATGATGGTGATGATGACGATGATGATGATGATGATGATGATGAGTATGATGATGATGATAATGATAGGTTTATTTGAAACTTTAATTTGATTCTATTTTCAAGCACTTTCAATGGAATGGTGATGATGAACAATGATGATGAGGAGGAGGAGGATGATGACAATGACGATGATGAGGATGATGACTATGATGATGATGAGGATGATGATGATGATGATGATCATGATGATTATGATGATGACCAATGATGGTGATCATGATGATGATGATCACGATGACTATGACTATGATGAAAATGATTATGCTGATGATGATGATGATGATTATGATGAGGAGGAGGAGGATGAATATGACAATGATGATGGGGATGAGGGTGATGATGATGATGATGAGGAGGAGGAGGAGGAGGAGACTGATGACAATTGATGATGATGATGAACAATGATGATGATGATGATGATGATGATGATGATGATGATGGTGATGATGGTGATGAGGATGAGGGTGATGATGATGATGATGATGATGAGCATGATGATGACGATGACGATGATGATGAATAATTATGGTGATAATGATGAGGATGAGGATGATTATGACAATGACGATGATGAGGAACTATGATGATGATGATGATGATGATGATGATAGGTTTAGTTGAAACTTTTCTTTGATTTTATTTTCAAGCATTTGTAATGGAATGGTGATGATGAACAACAAAATTTTTCTTGAAAACCGTTGAAATATTTAATACACATATAAAAACTCATTACAATGATTCCCACACACTTGTTTGAATATTTCTAGTACCAGATGATCTATTTTATTCTTTGGACCATAAATTTATAGACATCAATGAAAAATCGTCCACCCCTCATATCTCTCCCATCCCCCCAATCATATATGCCCTCCCTCCACCCCCCTCATAGATCTCCCATAACCATCCCTCCCTTCCCCATATATTTCTCCTCCCTTCATCCACCCCATATATGTCCCCTGCCCATCCGTCCCTCCCATGAATCCCTCTACACCTTCCTCTCCCTCCTTTGACTCCCCCCCTCTTAACCAATGTAATGTTGGGCCATGAGCCACCTCATAGACCGTTTGGATGGAATATTGGGAGTCTAAATGGTATTATAATGCGATAAGGATGCCATTACTCTTTTTTACTCTTGTACCAAAGTAGTAAAGCAAAAATGCATATGTGTTGTAACGCATATGCGATATGAATAAACTATAACGCATATGCATTATAATGGATATGCATGTTTTAAAAATTTAAAAATTCGACGGTAATAAGGTTTGGTAATATGTTTGTAATTAGCTTTGGACTACCGAACCTATTGGTTAGGACATAAAAACCAAGGCTATTGCCTGTCTTTTAGAATTCTATCAATATGCTCAGTTTCGATGGCGTGTTTTGATTTGACAAACACAGTGTTTTTTTATGAAAATTTAGAATATTGTAGAGTACAATCTTATGATTCTGAATATGTAATTTTTTCCTTCAAATGTGTGTTTTAATTATTTATTATTATTTTTCTAACTACATGTTAGTTTTCGAAAATAGATATATTGATTGTTTTTTATATAACTTTTAACTTCCTTCACCATTTTCAATAAACTATATGCTGCACTAGGAGAGAGCAAGCTCTACAATATTATATATATAAACCAAATATTTCATTAATTTTTTCCTCTAAAGTGTTGAACCCACACAAAACATTTTAATTTCAATCTTTTCTGACTTCAATAATTAATAATAAAAAAAACATTCATCAAACGATATGAATAAATAGTGTTTCACTAGGCCTATATGTCCTTTACATCCCTACAATATTTTATACAAAATTGACATCATTTACCTCATATATTGCTGCACCTGCACAAACATATATGTTATGATGTGCTGATATTTTGAGAACCCAATTTCAGAAAAACTAATTTTATAATCGATTACACACATTTTTTCTTACTAAATGTTATATATTATGAAAGCTAATTCAATTACCTATCTTTTTTCTTTTGATTCATCTTCAAATACGTTAGAGAAGTACCCCTAACTCTCACCTAAAGTAAGAGGTTCCGATTTTTTCCAGTATTATGTGGCATCTAAAGTGTCTTTAAAGGAGTCCATGATTGTGCATTAGCCCAAAAGTTTGCGAGTATTTGTGATTTTCTTATCAGAAATTAAGATTTCACAGTGGTTGTGATTTGTATATATTTTTTTTGTTTTCATTGGAAATCATTGGATTCCTTGAAACATGTGTTAACATACAAAGACGAACCATCAGAAGAATTGATTGGCATTAGGTTAATCAAGGGTTGTGAATATATGTTGGCATATAAAAAAATAATTGTCGATTTTACAAGTATCTATATTTTTTTACTTCTCTCATTTTATAATTAATAAAACAACAAAAACAATTTATATTAAATATATGATTTGTGATGGGGCATAAAAATTGCAGGAAACAAATTATGGAGTGGAGCCAAGATAAGACTTGTTGATAGAATGCATGTATGTGATATGCTTTTGAGAGAATATGTATCATTTATGTCTCAATTATTACTATGCAGGTACATCGCTTTTCAATTTACATTCATGTATACTATCTATTTCATTTTTCATTATTCTTGACAATGTAGAATATACACTCTATAGACTTTATTTTTATATTTGCAGATGAAATCTCAAGAAGAGGAAAACAATCAAGCCAATCAACAAAAAAAATTAAAAAATAACATAATTTATGCAATTGGCTTGATCATCAATAACCGTTCCAGTGAAGAATGATGATCCATATTTAATTTTTATGTTAATGCAAGATGTTGTAACTTATTGTTTATTTTGAAATAATTTTCTCTAAAAATCAGACATTTTGTATAATAATGTACTAGACATAGTATTCAAATTGAAAAACAAGGAACCAATAAGTGTAACAATTACATGCATGTTGACATTTTGATTATTTTTATCTCTATGTTGTCCTATTTTGTATAAAAAAGACACTCTTATTGATATGTAATAAAATATAAAAAATATTCTATTTCATTCTTCAATGTTATCATATTACATGTGAAACGATACATTGGTGATTAAATGTATGGATGATTAAATATTATAATATATGCTTTCATCTACGATATAATAAATTAATCCAAACAAACACAATAATTGAAAGTGAAATTAATAGTGCTATAAAAATTATTTCAATTTCAGATAAATAATGAAATTAAAAAAATAAAACATATAATATATATATTTGAGTGCAATGTCAGTAGCCACCATTCAAAGAATTATGTAGTGTTTTTTATAATTGATGTCTCTCTAGTGCATCTACTTAAACACTAATAAAACTCACAAACACAAACATTAAAATTGAAATGAATGGTGATATAGAAATATCATTCAATTTCATATGAATAATGGAATCGAAAAAAAGATACACACACACACACACACATATATGTATGTATGTATATATTTTTTTCAATTCCATTATTCATATGAAATTGAAATATATTNTACATGCACACTTCGCCACAGTGTGCTTATGTAAATTAAACACATCGTTAAATATTAAAATATCGTACTCGTCTGAAATATTCTTTTCATATGTTTTTCGCACCAGTGCATGCCAATGGGTTGTACGCACCTGTAACTATGAAAGGTTATGTGGATTGGTGCTTATTTTGTGTATAAGTTCCTTGGCATGTCTTATTTGTTTAAATGCACCAGGTGATTTTGATAGTTTTTAACCACTAGCACATTTGACAATGAAATGCACTGGTGCACTTAGGTAAATGGAAAGCATTGGTAAAGTTTAAAAATATAAAAAATTATTGAGTGCGAATGTTGTAACATATCTCACTATTTCATTTGAGATGCACGCAAGCACTGGTGCGTATAATATGTACACAAGCACCATTGATGAGAGATCAATTTGATTATTTAGGGTGCTTGTTCAGTTTGAATGCATCGAGGTAGATTATTCACATTGAGCTCCACCAATGCGTTTGGTTATGTAATGAACTGGTGCACTTAATTTAAATGAAGCACAACCATAAAAAAAACATCCGCTAAGACATCTGGCTGCCTAGTTTTTTTTATTTATAAAATGTATCCATGATAACCTCTATTAAAACATCCACTACCATTGAAAGAGGTTGTAGATTTTTTTTTTTACATTGTTTTCCATTCTTGTAACACTAAAATCCTCCTCTATGGCCTCCACTACAAGTTCTTTTCCTTGTAGTGACATACAAAACAATGCACTCAACTCAATAGTTCTAGAGACCCTCTAAAAATTGTCAACCTTGATTACTGAGCTCGAATTGTATTCTATAGATTTATAAGTTGCAACCTCTTTATGTTAATTCCAACTGATTTTCTAACAAGCTTTTTTACCTATCATTTTCAACTTTTAAATTTGTTTCCTTTATTTTTATTTCATAACTAATTAGATATCCTTTCTCCTTATTTTTCTTTTCTTACTTGGCCCTTTTTTGTATCCCTTATACTGAGATGAATTCCCTCTCATTTGTTCTCTTACTTGCCCAACTGAATGAAGAAAAACTGACTTAATAAAATGATTTTTCTCATTTACACATTCTATCAAACACTTACAAAAACTAGGTTTTAATTTGAATTAATGGAAAGTAAAACCACACTTCTGAAATGTACTTCAAAAATTCTGTCAAATAATGGAACAATCTCTAAGAAAATGAACACAATGATTTTGGTCTAAGACCAGGAAAAACCCCAACTTGGTGAAAACCCTAGAAATAAGATTTCGTTGTTAAAGAAGAAAATTCAGAAAATTTTCAGCAAAATTTTCAACAACACTTGAAAAAATAATCTTCTGAACCCTCTCGGAAAAAATTCCCAAAAACTATTTTTAACAAGTTCCCTCAAAATCTGTGCCAACACTCTGTTGTATGCTCACTGTAAGGCCTCAAACTTGCATTGTATGAAATCGCACTTCTATCACACATGTGGTACAGATTGTACTTTCTGTTGATTTCGGTTGCCCCAGGATTCATTCTAGCCTGCAATAAATGCAATTTTTTCCTGTTGTATGGTGTTGCCTCGAAAACTATCCTTACATGTGTTGTATAGATTTCTCAAGATACAATAAATGTGGTTGTACCTTTTGCTAAGTGCATTGGGAATTGTGCCAGAGTATTTCTCTCTCTCCTTTGGTCTCAAACTTCCTTCTCTCTCTTCATTGATGGTGGGTGTATTCATGTGTCCTCTCTCTTTGCTTTATAATTAAGTTTTGTAACTACCTTCATCAACTACCTAATATAGGGTTGAAAATCATTTACAAAATCAAGGGTCTACAACTTAACTCACTTTTAATAATTAATAAATTTGATTATTAAATACATCATTTAAGTGTGACCCACTTTTTGCATTGAGAGGCACTCTACAGCCCGGTATGAGGGAGATCTTGTAACGTTATCTTGTAACATTTGTCGATATTATGTTTATTACTAAAAAAATAATAAACAACAAAAAATTTAATTATCTGCAAAAATAAATGTCATCCACAAAAACAACCTAATATGGGGTAGATGCTGTAATGTTCCTACCTAACCAAACAATAAAAAATTAAAAATTTAATTATCCACAAAAAAAAAGCTGGTCAAAAAACAACACAATATGGGGGAGATGTTGAAATGTTCCCTACCTAACAAAATAATAAAAAAAATAAAAAATTGAATTATCCGCAAAAAAAAAATTGGCCTTGCATATGGTTTTAAAACCATGTGCAACGCCTCCTAAACAACCCATGGTTTCGTTGTACATGGTTTTGGATGGCCTTACAAATGGTTTTAAAACCATGTGCAAGGCCTCCTAAACAACCCATAGTTTTATTGTACATAGTTTAGGAGGGCCTTGCAAATATTCTTAAGACCATGTGCAAGTATTAATCTGTCATGGTAATCTAGGGACTAAAACACAGTCTCATACGAGATTTTAGACAATTAAGCATGAAAATGGCATAATGGTACTACAATAGAATCTTGCATCTCTGTATAATCAATAAACTAATGATAGTACAATATAATGGTCATGCAAGGTGCATGAATTTCAAGACAATTTGAATTCCCAAGGAGGTCATTCGAATTGAATGAATGGGTGTAGCTTAACTCAATGTCAACCATAATCGGCACACTTAGTTAACCACCGAGCTAATCAATAACTGACTCTTGCACTAAGTCCTAACTGAATTGGAGTGCAGTAGATGACTGAGTATAATTGAAGTGACTCATCACATGTAACTACATGTCCACCTGAAGGAGGTAGCATATCCATAACTCCAAGTAGCTCCGATGGAGTTAACTAAAGTGACACATGCCATCAAAAGTGGTTGTAGGCACTAGTTTTAGCTCCATTTCATAAATAATGACAAACAGTAATCAAATAATCAATGGAATCACCTTCACAACTTAGCTTAACTGATTGTAACAATCAGTTAGCAATTAGGTGCATTTATGGCACTCAGATCACCCCATAAATGATCCCTATTTGAAGGAGAATCCTTAGTTGGACTCCTTGACTGAAGGAGGGTGTGGGTGAGCTCATGTTGATGTCATAATGTGTTCATATGATGCCAATTAAGTCAATTAAACTTAGGATAGTGGGTAAATAGGACAAAATTGACCAAATAAGTGTGCATGTCGGGTAAATGACTCCAACACCCCCCCTTAAGCTATACTTAGGAGGAGTAAAATAATGCATGAAATTGTAGGGCCCCAAAAACAAAGGCAATATGTCACCCTGTACAATAATGTAACTCAATCAATGTTCAAAAATAAATCTAAGTGAGGAAAGAGGTAAAACCCAGTGGGAAACCCCCCCCTCAAGCTGAACACTGGAGAAGTAATCTGATCACACTAATGAAATCACCCCCAATAGTAAATGAAGGTAAGTGAACTTCTTCTCTGAAAATATCTTAGTGAAGATGTCTACAATCTGCTCATCATTAGGGTAGTATTGCAGAATGATGGTCCTGTCATGCACCAATTCCTTGATATAGTACATGTGTATCTCTACATGATTGGTCCTCTTCCTGGTAACTGGATCTGTGGAGATATTAATAGCACTTTGATTTTCACAAAATAGGACAGTGGAAAAACTACTACCAAAATCAAACTCTGAAAGAATGCCTTACAAGCAAACATCTTGGATGCAAGCATTCACTACTACTCGGTGCTCGACCTCCGCTGAAGACAACGCAATGGCGGCCTGCATTTTTTTAGACTAGAAAATGGGGCCAACACCAAAAATGAATACGTATCCAAAAGTAGACTTCCAATCAATATAATATCCCACCCAATTTGAATCTGTGTAACCAACCAACTCTAGCTCAAAGTTTGCAGCATAATGAATGCAGTAGGTCCTGGTGCCTTGAAGATACTGGAGGATCCTCTTGGCTTCCTTCCAATGAATATCATGAGGCTGCTGCATGTATATTTATACAGCATTCATTGCATAATATATATGTTTTCAAGAATGTGTCAAGTAAAGCAAGCTACCAATCAGTTGGCGATAGATTGTGCAATCCATGGGTGGAGTGTTTTTTCCTTCTTCAAGGCTGATCCCTGAAAGGAAAGGGAATGGAAAAGCCTTAAATTCAGCCATGTTAAACTTAAATAATATTTCTGATATGTATTTAGAATGTGTGACCACTATCCCATCAGAATTTTGTGCAATTTCATGCCCCAAAAATTTCTTCAAGAGCCCCAAATCGCTCATCTCAAATTCACCTTGGAGGGCAGTTTTTATGACTAAAATGGAAGCAATAATGCTACTAGTAATCCAATGATCATCAACATATAAAAAAATAATAATTAAATTACCATCACACTATTTTATATACACATTCAGATCTGATCTACACCTTTGGAAGTTTTGCGAGAGAAGGAAGGCATCCATCTTGGAATACCACTCTCTTGGGGCATGTTTTAACCCGTATAGTGACTTCTTTAGTTTGAAAACAAAATATGAATCAGAACTGTATCCCTAGGGATGCTTCATGTATATATACTCATGAGGATCACCATTTATAAAGGTATACTTAACATCCATATGATGCACTTCCCAGTGCTTGGATGCCGTAATTGCCAAAACTAGGCGAATGCTGCAATTGCCAAAACTAGTGGAAGAACCATTATGCTACCATATTTTCCTTATATTTGTAGGTTCTTCCATTATAATCAACCTTTCTCTAAAGCACCCAAATTCATTGAACTAATTTCCTCCCCAGAGGAAGAGAAACTAGTTCCCAAGTAGCATTCTTTTGAAGAGAATTCATCTCTTCATCCATGGCAGCTTTCCATCTCAGATCTTTCCCAGCATGGTAGTAATATTGAGGATCTGAAAATATCATTAAATAAAAAGTTTCAGAAATAAAATATTCATGACAAGAGAGTGCAATACCTCCTATTTGGAAATTGGACCGAGTTCTTCTTGGATCATCAGGATTTTCAATGTTGTCACAAGCAAAAGAAAGTGTCTGTCTAACCCAAGTTGGGAGATGTGTTTGCACTTTAGGTTATGAACTTGAACTTGATTCTTGATGGTAATTGATATCAGATATCAGAGGCTCAAAATCAGGTTCCAAATCAGGTTCATTACCCCCAATTTCATCATCCAGATATTCAATAGAATAGAAAGGAAATTCACCAGTTTTCTCCTTCACTAGTTCTACCTCTTGAAGAGGCTCATCGAACCAGACACTTATTTCAATGATGATTTGTTTTGTTATGATATAAATCAGATTGAAACCTTTAAATTCATTAGGATATCCAATAAACAAACATTCAACACTTTGTGGTTGCAAAGCTTTCCTCTTATCATGCAGAATCCGGGCCCATGTAGTGGACCCAAACAATTTGAGATTCGTCACATCTAGCTTGTGTTCAAAGTAGGCTTAGAAAGGGGTCTTCACTTTCATGGATGAGTGATTAACTCTGTTCTTAATGTATACAGCATCATTCATCACCTCATCCCACAAATTTGCAGCCAACTTCTTGGCTTCCAGCATGCAAGTGGTCATCTCCTTGAGAGACTGATTCTCTCTCTCCACTACACCATTCTTCTAGGGAATGTAGGGGACTGAATGTTGGATATGAGTGCCATTTCTGGAACATAGTTATATAAATCATTACTGAAATATTCCCTTCCATTATCAGATCTAAAAGTTTTGATGTTTTTCCAAGATGCATTCTCAATTAGTGCTTTTATTCAGTGAATTTTTCTAAGAAATCTAACTTTTTCTTGATGAAGAAGGCCCATGTATATCTAGAAAAATAATCTATAATATTAAGAACAAATAGAGGTCCATTCAAGGATGTGATCGGAATTGGTCTGGTGATATCAGAATGAATCAGCCCCAAAATTTATGATGCTTGCCTTTCCCTTTCCCAATCAAACTTATGCTCAGGAGGCTTTCCCAAAATACAGACTTTGCAAATTCTAGTGGTAGCTTTGATGACTAGGAGGCCTTCAACCATGGAATTTTTATGTAATTGCTGCAAGTACTTGAATTTTAAGTGGCAACACCTATGATTCTAGATCCTACTAAACTCATTTCCATGAGTTAGCAGAGCTGAGGGCTTTGAATCCTTCACAAAATGGGAAAACTCATAAGCTTTTGGAGGATGATTTGCAGAGCATTTTGCCACAAGTTTCCTGTATGCAACTTCAGTAATTTCTACATCATCAAGGCTGAAGGATACTCTCTTGGGAACTCTAGTCTGGTTCTTTTGATAGACACTCATGAGGTTTGATGCAAGAGATGGTACATACAGAACATTGGAAAAAAACCATGCTCAAGATTTACTATACCTTGTCCTTTTGAGATGATTGTAGATTCATCTCCCATGTGGATGGGAATGCTCTTGCTGGTGTCGAGAGAAGAGAAAGATTCTTTGCTGGAGATCATGTGGTTTGAAGCTCCAAAACCTATGAGTAGATCCATGTACTTTGAAGTGCTTTCCATGAGAGCATGACCTCTTTCATGCTGGTATTCCCAATCTTGATTTTCTTTCCGCTGAAAGCTTTCCGAAAGATTTATATTATTTCTCTCAAGGAGAGAAGTAGCTTCATCAAGATTATTTTTTATGCAAGCATGTTCAGGGTCGAATCCCTTCCCAAAGTATGAACACTTGACTTTTTTCTTCCCATGGTGTCCTTTGTTTTTGTTCTTCTTTGAGCCAAAAGGCTCTTCTTCTTCTTTCTGCTGGTTTTGAACTTTTGGATTAGGAGCTTTGAATTTGGTTTTGAGGTTCTTCTGATGATTTCCTTCCCCATTCAAATCCGTGGGTCTCCAAGTAAAGAGGGATTGATCATGAGAGGATCTAATGATCCCCATTTGGACAAACGTATCATGCTCGCTTGTTAGGGACTCAACGAAAGCATTGAGTGAAGGCATCTTCCATCCAGGGGTTGTGAGCTTCCCGCATTGAATTTAGAAACAAACATTGAATAGTCAGCTCCAAGTTTTGAGAGAATGGTGAGGATGAGCTGATCATCCTCCTTATTCACCTCACACTGCTTGAATAGAAGGACTGTGTTCTTGAAATTTGTGAAAAAAACATTAAGGGTCTCAAAATTTCCAGGTTGAAGAGACATCAACTCGTTTTCAAGATGATAAACCCTCAAGTCATACTGTTTTCCATACAAGGAGGAAAGTTTGTCCCAAATATATTTTGGAGTCTTTAATCCCAAGAGGTGGAATATAAGATCCTTGGAGATAGAGAGACACAAGAAACCGAATGCTTCATATTTTTTATTCAAAAATCTAGCCTTGCTATAACATGGTTAGGATCTTCTTCTATCTCCATAGTGAGCCAGTAGAGTCCTCTGGCACGTAGCTAGATCTTGATGTATCCTTTCCATTTATATAAATTGAACGGATTCAAAAGATATATAGAAGAAGCCATATAAAACTATTGTAAAGAATGCAGTGAACCTGTAAAACCTACAAATGAAAACAATAAAGTCACCGTAAGGTAGAACAGCCTACACATTTCAAGTTTTCATCACACCCAGCATAATTGATCAAGCAATCTTGATCAACAATTCCAAAACTTGGGGTATTAAGTGGTACACCTTCTGCTTCTAGTGCAATGCTGGAATTTGAGCATTTGCTCAATATTTCATGCAAGATTCGTCAAAAACCATCTTTTGAAACCTACAGGAAAAAATTCCCAAAAAATAATTTTAACAAGTTGCCTTAAAATCTATGCCAACACTCTATTTTATGGTCACTATACGGCCTCACACGTGCATTGTATGGAATCTCACTTCTATCACACATGTGGCATAGACTGTACTTTCTGTTGATTTTGGTTACCTCATGATTCATTCTAGCCTACAATAAATGCAATTTTTTCCTGTTGTATGAAGTTGCCTCAAAAAAAGTACTTACACGTGTTGTACGGATTTCTCAAGCTACAATAAATGTGGTTGTACCTTTTTCTAAGTGCATTGGGAATTGTGCCAGGGTATTTCTCTCTCTCCTTTGGTCTCAAACTTCCTTCTCTCTCTTCATTGATGGTGGGTGTATTCATTTGTCCTCTCTCTTTGTTTTATACTTAAATTTTGTAACTACCTTCATCAACTACCTAATATAGGGTTGAAAATCATTTACAAAATCAAGGGTCTACAACTTAACTCACTTTTAATAATTAAAAAATTTAATTATTAAATACATCATTTAAGTGTGACCCACTTTTTGCGTCAAGAGGCGCTCTACAACCCGATATGAGGGATATCTTGTAACATTATCTTGTAACATTTGTCGATATTATGTTTATTACTAAAAAAATAATAAAAAACAAAAAATTTAATTATTTGCAAAAATAAATGTTTTCTACAAAAACAACCTAATATGGGGTAGATGTTGTAATGTTCCTACCTAACAAAACAATAGAAAATAAAAAATTTAACTATCTGAAGAAAAAAAATCCAGTCAAAAAACAACACAATATGGTGGAGATGTTGAAATATTTCTACCTAACAAAATAATAAAAAATAATAAATTGAATTATCTGCAAAAAAAAAGTTGGCCTTGCATATGGTTTTAAAACCATGTGCAAGGCCTCCTAAACAACCCATGGTTTTATTGTCATGGTTTTGGAGAGCCTTGCAAATGGTTTTAAAACCATGTGCAAGGCCTCCTAAACAACCCATGTATTTATTGTACATGTTTTAGGAGGGCCTTGCAAATGGTTTTAATACCATGTGCAAGTATTAATCTATCATAGTAATCTAGGGACTAAAACATAGTCTCATAAGAGATTTCAGACAATTAAGCATGAAAATGGCATAATGATACTACAATAGAATGTTGTAGCTCTATAGAATTAATAAAATAATGATAGTACAATATAATGGTCATGCAATCTACATGAATGCCAAGACAATTTGAATTCCCAAGGACGTCATTCGAATTGAATGAATGGGTGTAGCTTAACTCAATGTCAGCCACAATCGGCACACTTAGTTAACCACCAAACTAGTCAATAAATGACTCTCACAATAAGTCCTAACTGAATTGGAGTGCAATAGATGACTAATTCTAACTGAAAGTGACTCATCACATGTAACTACATGTCCAACTGAAGGAGGTAGCACATCCATAACTCCAAGTAGCTTCGATGGAGTTAACTAAAGTGACACATGTAATCAAAAGTGGTTGTAGGCGCTAGTGTTAGCTCCATTTCATAAATAATGACAAAAAGTAATCAAATAATCAATTGAGGCACCTTCACAACTTAGCTTAACTGATTGTAACAATCAGTTAGCAATTAGGTGTATTTATGACACTCAGATCACCCCAAAAATGCTCCCTGTTTGAAGGAGAAGGCTTAGTTGGACTCCTTGATTGAAGGAGGGTGTGGGTGAGCTCATGTTGATGTCATAGTGTGCTCATTTGATGCCAAGTAAGTCAATTAAACTTAGGATAGTGGTTAAATAGGCCAAAATTGACCAAATAAGTGTGCATGCTGGGTAAATGACTCCAACACCCCCCCTTAAGCTATACTCAGGAGGGATAAATAATGCATGAAAATCTAGCACCCCGGAAACAAAGGCCATAGGTCACCCTATACAATAATGTAACTCAATCAATGCTCAAAAATAAATCTAATTGAGGAAAGAGGGAAAACCCAGTGGGAAACCCCCCCTCAAGCTGAACACTAGAGAAGTAATCTGATCACCGTAATGAACTCACCCCCAACAGTGAACGAAGGTAAGTGAACTTATTCTTTGAAAATATCTTGGTGAAGATGTCTACAATCTACTCATTAGTAGGGAATTATTGCAGAATGATGGTCCTGTCATGCACCAATTCCTTGATATAGTACATGTGTATCTCTACAAGCTTGGTATTCTTCCTGGTAACTGGATCTGTGGAGATATTAATAGCACTTTGATTGTCACAAAATAGGATGGTGGAAAAATTACTACCAAAATCAGACTCTGAAAGAATGCCTTGCAACCAAACATCTTGGATGCAAGCATTCATTGCTCCTCGGTACTCGGCCTCTGCTGAAGACAATGCAATGGCATCCTGCTTTTTGTTAGACTAGAAAAGGAGGACACCACCAAAAAGGAATACATATCTAGAAGTAGAATTTTGATCAATATAATCTCCCTCTGAATCTGAATCTAGGTAACCAACAAACTCTAGCTCAAAGTCTGCAGCATAGTGAATGCAGTAGGTCCTGGTGCCCTGAATATACTAGACGATCCTCTTGGCTGCCTTCCAATGAATATCATGAGCCTACTACACGTATATTTGTATATCATTCATGGCATAACCGATATGTGGTTGAGAATGTGTCAAGTAAAGCGAGATACCAATCAGTTGTCGGTAGATTGTGCAATCCATGGGTGGAGTGTTTTTTCCTTCTTCAAGGATGATCCCTAAAAGGAAAGGGAATAGAGTAGCCTTAAATTCAACCATGTTAAACTTAAATAATAGGTTTTATATGTATTGAGGCTAACTGACCATTATCCTATCATAATTTTGTGCAATTTCATGCCCCAGAAATTACTTCAAGAGCCCCAAATCGCTCATCTCAAATGCACCATGGAGGGCAGTTTTATGACTGAAATGGAAGCAACAGTGCTACTAGTAATCCAATGATCATAAATATATAAAAAAATTAATAATAAACTTACCATCATACTTTTTTGGATACACATTCGGATCTGATCTACACCTTTGAAAGTTTTGTGAGATAAGGAAGGCATCCATCTTTGAATACCACTCTCTTGGGGCCTGTTTTAACCCGTATAGTCACTTCTTTAGTTTGCAAAAAAAAGATGAATATGAAGTGTAGCCCTATATCTGATTCATGTATATCTCCTCATGAGGATCTCCATGTAGAAAAGAAGACTTAAAATCCATATGACGCACTTCCCAGTGCTTGGATGCCGCAATTGCCAAAACTAGGCAGATGGAGTCCATTTTTGCAACTGATGCAAAGGTCTCATGATACTCCACTCATTGGACCTAGGAGAACCCTTTTTCTACCATATTTTCCTCATATTTGTAGGTTCTTCCATCAGTAGAAACCTTTTTCTGAAACACGCACTTGCATTGAACTAGTTTCCTCCCCGGAGGAAGAGGAACTAGCTCCCAAGTAGCATTCTTTTGAAGAGAATTCATCGCTTCATCCATGGCAGTTTTTCATCTTAGATATTTGTGAGCATGGTATTAATACTAAGGATCGAAAAATATCATTAAATAACAAGTTTCAAATAGCAAAGAGTCATGACAAGAGAGCCCAATACCTACTCTTTGGAAATCAGACCGAGTTCTTCTTGGATGATCAGGATTTCCAAGGTTGTCACCAGCGAAAGAAAGTGTCCGTCTGGCCCAAGTTTGGAGATTGTTTTGCACTTCAAGTTATGAAATTGAACTTGATGCTTGCTGGTAACTGATATCAGACATCATAGGTTCCAAATCAGGTTCATTACCCTCAATTTCATCATCCAGATATTCAGTAGAATAGAAAGGAAATTCAACGGTTTTCTCCTTCACTAGTTCTACCTCTTGAAGAGGCTCATCGAAACGGAGACTTATTTCAATGATGATTTTTTTTTTATGATATAAAGAATATTGAAACCTTTAGATTCATTAGGATATCCAATAAATAAGCATTCAACACTTTGTGGTTGCATATCTTTCCTCTTATCATGTGGAATCCGAGCCCATGCAGTGGACCCAAACAATCTGAGATTCAACACATCCAGCTTGTGTTCGAAGTAGGCTTCGAAGGGGGTTTTCCCTTTCATGGGTGAGTGAGGAACTCTGTTCTGAATGTATACAGAAGCATTAATGGCCTCTACCCACAAATTTGTAGCCAACTTCTTGGCTTCTATCATGCAAGTGGTCATCTCCTTGATAGACTGATTCTTTCTCTCTGCTACACCGTTATGCTAGGGACTGTAGGGGACTGAATGTTGGATATGAATGCCACTATCAAAACATAGTTATTGAAACTCATTACTGACATATTCCCCTCTATTATTAGATCTAAATGTTTTGATATTTTTCCTGGATGGATTCTCAATTAGTGCTTTTAATTCAATGAATTGTTCTAAGACATCTAACTTTTTCTTAATAAAGAAGGCCCATGTATATCTAGAAAAATAATCTATAAAAGTAAGAACATACATAGATCCATTCAAGGATGTGATGGGAATTGGTCTAGTGATATCAGAATGAATCAGCCCCGAAATTTATGATGCCTGGCTTGCCTTTCCCCGATCAAACTTATGCTCAGGATGCTTGCCTGAAATACAACCTTTGCAAATTCTGGTGGTAGCTTTGCTGATGGGGAGGCCTTCAACCATGGAATTTTTCTGTAATTGCTGCAAGTACTTGAATTTTAGGTGGAAAAAACTATCATACCAGATCCCAGTAAACTCAATTCCATGAGTTAGCCGAGTTATGGGCTTTGCATCCTCCACAAAATGGGAAAACTCATAGGCTTTTGCATGATGATTTGCAAAGCATTTTGCCACAAGTTTCCCGTATGCAAGTTCAGTAATTTCTACAACATCAGGGCTGAAGGATACTCTCTTAGGAACTCTAGTATGGTTCATTTGATAGACACTCAGGAGGTTTGATGCAAGAGATGGTACATATAGAACATTGGAAAAATAAGCATGCTCAAGATTTACTGTACCTTATCATTTTGAGATGATGGTAGATTCATCTCCCATGCTAATGGGAATGCTCTTGCTAGTGTCAAGAGAAGAGAAAGAGTATTTACTGGCCATCATGTGGTTCGAAGCTCCATAATCTATCAGTAGAGCCATGAAATTTGAAGTGCTTTCCATGAGGGCATGACCTCTTTCATGTTGGTAATCCCGATCTTGATTTTCTTTCCTCTGAAAGCTTTCCAGAAGATTTGTATTATTTCTCTCAAGGAGAGAAGTAGCTTCATCAAGATTCTCTTTCATGCAAGCATGTTCAAGGTGGAAGCCCTTCCCACAATATGAACACTTGACTTTTTCCTTCCCATGGTGGCATTTGATTTTTTTATTCTTTGAGCCAAAAGGCTCTTCTTGCTGTTGGTTTTGAACTTTTGGATTAAGAGATTCGAATTTGGTTATGGGGTTCTGTTGATGCTTTCCTTTCCCCTTCGAATCCTTGGGTATTGAAGCAAAGAGGGCTTGATCACAGGAGGATCTAATGATCCCCATCTGGACAAGCTTATTATGCTCGCTTGTTAGGGACTCAATGAAGGCATTGAGTGAAGGAATCTTCCATCCAGGGGTTGTGATCTTCCCTGCACGAAATGTAGAAACAAACAATGAATAGTCAACTCCAAGTTTTGAGAGAATGGTGAGGATGAGCTGATCATCCTCCTTCTCATTAGAAGAAATTTGGGGTCTAAAATGGGCCTTATAAGAAAACGTGCCAAAATAAGTTCTTGTGAGTTGGAATTCAAGAACCAATATAATTTCAATAAAATGAGTCAACCATAATGGTTGAACTGACATATTTGTCATTAAAAAAACTACTTTTTTTGTTCGTATTTTTGACCTATCTCCCTTTGTTTTTACTCAAATTTTGATCGAGAGAGCTCATTGGATGCGGAATTTGATTCTTAATTCAACAAGTACCTAGACTGCATACTTTTGATGGACCCTGCTACTCCAAAAATAATAAATACCTCAAAAAATGTGATGATGACATCACCATCATGTTTTTTGAGATACCTCAAAAAACGTGATGATGACATCACCATCATGTTTTTTGAGATACCTCAAAAAACGTGATGATGACATCACCATCACATTTTTTGAGGTATTTCTTATTTTTGGAGTAGCATGGTCTGTCAAAAGTATGCATTCTGGGTACTCGTTGGATGAAGAATCAAATTCGACATCCAATGATCTCTGTCGATCAAAATTTGAGTAAAAACACAGGGAGATATGTCGAAAATACAAACACAAAAAGTAGCTTTTTTCTTTCTTCCTCCAAAATTAATAAATATTATTTTACTGTTTTAGCTATTATTTTATTATTTTAACTACTATTTTATTATTTTCCTTAGGAGGCCCATTTTAGACCCCAAAATTCCTCTAATGTCACCTCACACTGCTTGAAAAGAAGGACTATATGCTTGAATTTTGTGAAAAAATCATTCAGCGTCTCAAAATTTCTAGGTTTAAGAGACATCAACTCATTTTCAAGTTGATAAACCCTCAATTCATCCTATTTTGCATACAAGGAGGAAATTTTCTCCCAAATATATTTTGGACTCTTCAATCCCGAGAGGTGGAATAGAAGATCCTTGGAGATCGAGAGACACAAGAAACCAAATGCTTCATCTTTTTTATTAAAAAATCTAGCCTTGTCTATAACATGAGTATGATCTTCTTATGTCTCCATAGTGACCCAGTAAAGTCCTCTGGCACATAGCTTGATTTCCATGTCTCCTTTCCATTGATGGAAATTGAACGGAGTGAAAATATCTATGGAAGAAGCCATATAAAATTGTTGTAGTGAATGCAATGAACCTGAAAACCTGTAAATCAAAACAATAAAGTCACCGTAAGGTCGAGCAGCCTGCACATTTCATGTTTTCATCACACCTAGCAAAATTGATCATGTAAGCTTAATCAACAATTCCTTAGCTTGGGGTATTAATTGGTAGACCTTCTGCTTCTAGTGCAGTGCTAGAATTTGAGCTTTTGCTCAATGTTTCATGCAAGATCCGTCAAAAACAATCTTCTAAACCCTACAGGAAAAAATTCCCTAGTTACCTAAAAATATGTGCAAACACTCTACTGTATGGTCACTATACGACATCACATGTGCGTTTTATGGAATCGCACTTCTATCACACATGTTGTATGGACTATACTTTTTGTTGATTTCGATTGCCTCGGGATTCATTTGAGCTTGCAATAAATGCAATTTTTTCCTATTGTATTGTATGGTGTTGCCTCAAAAACTATGCTTACACGTGTTGTACGGATTTCTCAAGCTACAATAAATGTGGTTGTACCTTTTGCTAAGTGCATTGGGAATTGTTCCAAGGTATTTATCTCTCTCCTTTGGTCTCAAACTTCCTTCTCTCTCTTCATTGATGGTGGGTGTATTGATTTCTCCTCTCTCTCTATTTTATACTTAACTTTTGTAACTACTTCATCAACTACCTAATATAGGATTGAAAATCATTTACAAAATCAAGGGTCTACAACTTAGCTCACTCTTAATAATTAATAATTTTAATTATTAAATACATCATTTAAGTGTGACCCACTTTTTGCGTCGAGACCCGCTCTACAACCCAGTATGAGGGAGATCTTGTAACATTTGTCGATATTATGTTTATTACTAAAAAAATAATAAATAAATAAAAAATTTAATTATCCGCAAAAATAAATGTCGTCCACAAAACAACCTAATATGGGGTAGATTATGTAATGTTCCTACCTAACAAAACAATAAAAAATTAAAAATTTAATTATCCTAAAAAAAAAGCTAGTCAAAAAACAACACAATATGGGGGATATGTTGAAATGTTCCTACCTAACAAAATAATAAAAAATAAAAAATTGAATTATTCACAAAAAAAAAGTTGGCCTTGCATATGGTTTTAAAACCATATGTAAGGCCTCCTAAACAACCCATGGTTTTATTGTACATGGTTTTGGAGGGCCTTGTAAATGGTTTTAAAACCATCTACAAGGCCTCCTAAATAACCCATGGTTTTATTGTACATGGTTTAGGAGGGCCTTGCAAATGGTTTTAAGACCATGTGCAAGTATTAATCTGTCATAGTAATCCAGGGCCTAAAACACAATCTCATAAGAGATTTCAGACAATTAAGCATGAAAATGGCATAATGGTACTACAATAGAATGTTGCAGCTCTGTATAATCAATAAAATAATGATAGTACAATATAATGGTCATGCAAGGTGCATGAATGACAAGACAATTCGAATTCCCAATGAGGTCATTCGAATTGAATGAATGGGTGTAGCTTAACTCAATGTCAGCCACAATCAGCACACTTCATTAACCACCGAACAAATCAGTAACTAACTCTCACAATAAGTCCTAACTGAATCAAAGTGCAATAGATGACTAAGTCTAACTAAAAGTGACTCATCACATGTAACTACATGTCCAACTGAAGGAGGTAGCACATCCATAATTCTAAGTAGTTTCGATGGAGTTAACTAAAGTGACACATGTCATCAGAAGTGGTTGTAGGTGCCAATGTTATCTCCATTTCATATATAATGACAAAAAGTAATCAAATAATCAATGGAGTAACCCTCACAACTTAGTTAACTGATTGTAACAATCAGTTAGCAATTAGGTGCATTTATGACACTCATATCACCCCAAAAATGCTCCTTGTTTGAAGGAGAAGGCTTAGCTGGACTCCTTGACTAAAGGAGAGTGTGGGTGAGCTCATGCTGATGTCATACTGTGCTCATTTGATGCCTAGTAAGTTAATTAAACTTAGGATAGTGGATAAATAGGCCAAAATTGACCAAATAAGTGTGCATGTTGGGTAAATAACTCCAACACCCACCCCTGCCTTAAGCTACACTCACGAGGAGTAAAATAATGCATGAAATTATAGGGCCTCAAAAACAAAGGCCATAGGTCACCCTATACATTAATGTAACTTAATCAATGCTAAAAAATAAATCTAACTGAGGAAAGAGGGAAAACCTAGTAGGAAACCCCCCCCTCAAGCTGAACACTAGAGAATTAATCTGATCACCCTGATGAACTCACCCCCAATAGTGAATGAAGGTAAGTGACCTTCTTCTCTGAAAATATCTTGGTGGATATGTCTACAATATGCTCATCAGTAGGGCAGTATTGCGGAATGATGGTCCTGTCATGCACCAATTCCCTAATATAGTACATGTGTATCTCTACATGCATGGTCCTCTTCCTGGTAAATAAATATGTGGCTATATTAATAGCACTTTGACTGTCACAAAATAGGATAGTGGAAAAAGTACTACCAAAATCAAACTCTGAAAGAATGCCTTGCAACCAAACATCTTGGATGCAAGCATTCACTATTCCTCGGTACTCGGCCTTTGCTAAAATCCATGCAATGGCGGCCTGCTTTTTATTAGACCAAAAAATTGGGCCACCACCAAAAATGAATATATATCTGGAAGTATACTTTTGATCAATATAATCTCCCGCCCAATCTGAATCTTTGTAACCAACCAAATCTAGCTCGAAGTCTGCAGCATAGTGAATGCAGTAGGTCCTAGTGCCTTGAATATACTAGAGGATCCTCTTGGCTGCCTCCCAATGAATATCATGATCCTGCTGCATGTATATTTATAAATCATTCATTGCGCAATAGATACACAGTCAAGAATGTGTCAAGTAAAGTAAGCTACCAATCAGTTGGCGGTAGATTGTGCAATCCATGTGTGGAGTGATTTTTCCTTCTTCAAGGTTGATCCCTGAAAGGAAAAGGAATGGAGAAAACTTACATTCATCCATGTTAAACTTAAATAATAGGTCTGATATGTATTGATAATAATTCACCATTATCCCATCAAAATTTTGTGCAATTTCAAGCCCCAGAAATTGCTTCAAGAGCCCCAAATCGCTCATCTCAAATGCACCATGGAGGGCAGTTTTTATGACTGAAATGGAAGCAACAATGATACAAGTAATCCAAGGATCATCAACATATAAAAAAATTATAATAAAATTACCATCATACTATTGTAGATACACATTCAGATCTGATCTACACCTTTGGAATTTTTGCAAGAGAAGGAAGGCATCCATCTTGGAATACCACTCTCTTGGGGCTTGTTTTAACCCATAGAGTGACTTCTTTAGTTTGAAAACAAAAGATGGGTATGAACTATCGACCTAGGGATGCTTCATGTATATCTCCTCATGAGGATCTACATGTATAAAGGTAGGCTTAACATCCATATGATGCACTTTCAAGTGCTTGGATGCCACAATTGCCAAAACTAGGTGGATGGAGTCCATTTTTGCAACCGGTGCAAAGGTCTCATGATAGTCCACTCCTTGGACCTAGGAGAAACCTTTTTCTACCATATTTGCCTTATATGTGTAGGTTCTTCCATCAGCATCAACCTTTATGTAAAACACCCACTTGCATTGAACTAATTTCCTCCCCGGAGGAAGAGAAACTAGCTCCCAAGTAGCATTCTTTTGAAGAGAATTCATCTCTTCATCCATGGAAGCTTGCCATCTCAGATATTTTTGAGCATGGTAGTAATACTGAGGATATAAACATATCATTAAATAACAAGTTTCAGACATCAAAGAGTCATGACAAGAGAGTGCAATACCTGCTCTTTGGAAATCAGACTGGGTTCTTCTTGGATCATTAGGATTTCCAATGTTTTCACCAACGAAAGAAAGTGCATGTCTGGCCCAAGTTGGGAGATGTGTTTGCACTTCAGGTTATGAACTTGAACTTGATTCTTTCTGGTCACTAATACCAGATATTAGAGGTTCCAAATCACGTTCCAAATCAGGTTCATTACCACCAATTTCATCATCCATATATTCAGTAGAATAAAAAGGAAATTCAGTAGTTTTCTCCTTCACTAGTTTTGTTGGAGACATTTACCATCATACACACTCTTTTTGTTCAAATTGGCCTAGTTAAACCACTCTCCTAAGTATAATTGACATTAATTGACATCAATGGAGCATTAATTTCCATCATCCAGTCACACCCACGCGTACTTACAGTCAAGGAGGCTAACTAGAGCACTCCGGGGGTGATCTGAGTGATATTAATGCACCTAGTTGCTAACTGGTGGTTACAATCAGTTCAACCAGTCAGTTAAGGCACCTCCTCTCATTAAATATATTATTTAATGATTATTTATTATTATTAATGATCTGGAGTCAACAAGGCGCCTCCACCAACTTCTGATGGTCAGTTCAGCTTCAGTTAACCTCATCAGGGTTCATTGAAGTCATGGAGCACTAGAACTTGATGGTTGGATTGCAATGACATGTGTTTGATCTCCTTCTGTTAAGATTCAGTCATTTAGGGTTTGGTGAGTCAATTAGGGTTTTGGTCAAGTGGTTAACTGAGTGTGAACCAATGGTTGAGAGTGAGTTAAGCTAGACTCACTCACTGAATTCAAATTGTCTCCTTAGGTATTCGAATTCCTCATGGATTCAAGCTATTGCTTGACATTGGTATTGTAACCATTCATTGTTTATTAAATATATAGAGAGGAAACCAATTTCGGTTCCGATTAACACCATTTCATGAGTATTTGTTGATTATTCTTTCATGAGATTTATTCTTAGTTCCTAGATAAATGTTCAAGATTAATATGGTATCAGAGCATATGGCGGGACAAAGATCTATCTCTCAAAAATAAGCTTTTTGACAGATTTCTCCATGAAAAGTGAGCAATAGGTCAAAATTCCAGCACTGCACCAGAATCCAAGGCTTACCACTCAATATCCCAAGTAAAGAACTTGTTGATCAAGCTTGCTTTCTTGACTATGCTGGGTGTGATGAAAGCCTAAAATGTCCAGGCTTTCCAACCTTATTTTTCCATTTCTGTTTTTATTTTTAGGTTTCTACAGGTGAAGCATTTGCTACAGCATATCCGGATGGCCTCCTTAGTACCTCTCTTGACTCCATACAACTTCCACACATGGAAAAAATAAAATGGAGATTCAGTTGCACTCCAAAGGACTCCATAGAGTTGCCATGGACACTCAAATTGAGCCTGGATCTGCCATAGAAAAATCAAGATTCTTGAACAAGAAGGATGAAGCCTTTGGTTTCTTGTGCCTCTCTATTTCTAAAGACCTTCTCTTCCATCTCACAGATCTGAAGACACCGAAAGAAATATGGAACAAATTGGAATCTCTATATGGAAAGCATAATGACTTGAGAGTTTACCAACTCGAAAATGAACTCATGTCTCTCCAACCTTCCAATTTCAAGACTCTGAATGATTTCTTTACAAAGTTCAAGCATACTGTTTTACTCTTGAAGCAATGCAAATTGGAGAAGGAGGATGATCAGCTCATCCTTGCCATCCTCTCCAAACTCAGGGCTGATTATTTAGTTTTTGTTTCTACATTTCGTGCGGGGAAGCTCACAACCCTCGGATGGATTATGCCTACACTCAATGCCTTCATTGAGTCCCTAACTAATGAACATGAGAAGATTGTCAAGATGGGGATCATTCAATCTTCCTGTGGTCAAGGCCTTCATGTATCGGGGCCCAAAGATCTGAAGGGTAAAGGAAAGCAGTAGAAAAATCAGAAAACTAAATTTGATGCTCCCAATCCTAGATTTGAAAATCAGCAGCATGATGAATCTTCCAACTCAAGGAATAACAAAGGAAAAGGGCACAATGAGAAAGAAAAAGTCATGTGTTCTTACTACAGGAAGGGTTTTCACCCTCAACATGCCTGCATGAAGAAAAATCTTGATGAAGCAACCTCTCTCCTTGAGAGGAATCACATCAATCTTTCGGAGAGCTTTCAGAGGAGAGATCACCAAGATTGGGAACCACAACATGAAAAAGGTCATGCCCTCATGGCAAGCACTTCGAAGTCCAAAGCACTGCTGATTGACAGTGGAGCTTCAAATCACATGATGGCTAAAAAAGAATCATTTTCATCCTTGGAGACCGGCAAATCCATCCCCATCCACATGGGAGATGACTCCACCATCATTTTTGAAAGGACAAGGTACTATAGATCTAGAAAATATTTTTTTTCTAATGTTTTGTATGTACCATCTCTACCAGCAAATATCCTTAGTGTCTATCAGATGAAACATACAGGAATGCCTAAGAGATTCTCTTTCAGCCCAAATGATGTTGAGATAATAGAAATTGCATCCGGGAAACTCATTTCAAAAGGCCTTGCAAATCATCATGCAAAATCCTATGAGTTCTCTCACTTTGCTGCGGATGCAAAGCCCACCGCTCTGCTAACTCATGGAAATGAGGTTCGTAGGATATGGAATGAGAGGTTTGGCCATCTTAATTTCAACTATTTGTAGAAGTTATAGAAAAACTCCATGGTTGAAGGCCTTCTGGTCATCAAAGAAACCACGTGAGTCTGCAAGGGCTGTGTGATTGGAAAACACCCTGAGCACAAGTTCGATCGGGGGAAGGAAAACCGAGCTACAAGCATATTGGGGCTGATACATTATGATATCAGTGGTACAATTCCTATCACATACATGAATGTATAAAGGTTTCTCCTTACTTTTATTGATGATTTTTCAAGGTATACATGGGTTTTCTTTCTCAAAAAGAAATTAGAAGTATGTGAAAAAATTTCTGAATTGAAGGCCTTGATCGAAATTGCCTCTGGGATTAAGATCAAGATATTGAGATCTAATAATGGAGGGGAGTATGTTAGTAATGATTTTCTATACATATTCTCCCAAAGTGGTATTCATTTCCAGCATTCAATTCCCTACACTCCCCAGCAGAACGGAGTAGCGAAAAGGAAGAACCGTTCTCTCAAAGAGATGACCATCTGTATGTTGGAGTCAAAGAAGATTGCTGCAAATTTGTGGGTTGAAGCCATGCATGATGCAACACACATTTGGAATAGGGTTCCACATTCATAAATGAAATGAAATACTCCTTTTGAATCATACTTCGGACACAGGCCAGATGTGTCGAACCTACGGGTGTTTGGGTCCACTGCATGGGCCGGATTCCGCTTGATAAAAGAAGGGCCTTGCAACCGTAGAGCATAGAATGTCTGTTTAATGGGTATCCTGATGAATCTAAAGGATTCAAGCTTCTATATATCAATACCGAACAGATCATCATCGATAGAAGCGTCAAGTTCGATGAGCCTCTTCAGGAGGTGGAACTAGTGAAGGAGAAAACTGCTGAATTTCCTTCCTATTCCACTGAATGTTTGGATAATGAAATTGGGGGTGATGAACCTAATTTGGATCCTATGATTTCTGATATCAGTGTGCAGCAATAATCAAATACTGAATCAGAACCTAAAGTTCAAAATCATCTTCCTACATGGGCCCAACAAACACTCTCCTCCGCAGGAGACAACATTGGAAATCTGGATGATCCAAGGAGAACCCGGTCTGATTTCCAAAGAGTAGGTATTGTGCTCTCTTGTTCTGATAATTTTCTGTCCAAAAATTGCTATTTGATTATTATTTCAGATCCAAAATCCTACTACCATTCTCAGAATGATCCGATATGGCAAGTTGCCATGGATGAAGAGATGAATTCTCTTCAGAAAAACACTACTTGGGAGCTAGTTTCTCTTCCTCCGAGAAGGAAATTGGTTCAATGCAAGTGGGTGTTTCAGAAAAAGGTTGCTGCTGATGGAAGCACCTACAAATATAAGGCAAGGCTGGTAGCAAAATTTTTCTCTTAGGTCCAAGGAGTGGACTACCATGAGACCTTTGCACCGGTTGCAAAAATGCACTCCATCCGCCTTGTTTTGGCTATTTCCGCATCCAAGCACTGGGAGGTGCATCACATGGATGTTAAGTCATATTTTATATATGGAGATATTCATGAGGAGATATACATGAAGCAGCCTGAGGACTACATCACTGATCCATCTTTAGTTTTCAAGCTAAAGAAGTCACTATACGGGTTAAAACAGGCCCCAAGAGAGTGGTATTCTGAGATGGATGTCTTCCTTCTCTCGCAAAACTTTCAGAGATGTAGATCAGATCCAAATGTGTATTTACATAATCATGATGGTCATATAATTGTCATCATTTTATATGTTGATGAATTACTGATCACAGGTAGCACAATTGCCTCCATTTCAGCCATCAAAACTGCTCTCCACAATGCCTTTGAAATGAGTGATTTGGGGCTTCTAAAACAATTTTTGGGGCTCGATATCAAGAAAAATTATGATGGTATTATGGTCACTCAGTCCAAATAAATTTCAGACCTGTTAGTAAAGTTTAACATGGCTGAATGTAGTCCTACACCATTCCCTTTCCTTTTAGGGATCAGCCTTGAAGAAGGAAAACACACACCTCCCATGGACTGCACTATCTATCGATAGTTGATTGGTAGCTTGTTCTACTTGACACATTCTAGGAATGATATTTGTTATGCCATGAATTCTATATCAAGATACATGCAGCAGCCTCATGATATTCATTGGAAGGCAGCCAAGAGGATCCTCCAGTACATTCAGGGAACCAGGACCTACGGCATTCACTATGCTGCACACTCCGAGCTAGAGCTGGTTGGATACACAGATTCTGATCGGGCGGGTGATTCTATTGATTGAAAGTCAAATTATGGATATGTATTCATGTTCGGTAGTGGCCCTATTTTCTGTTCAAGCAAAAATCACACTACCATAGCACAATCTTCAGCAGAGGCCGAGTATTGGGGAGCGGTGAATGCTTGCATCCAAGCAGTTTGGTTGCAAGGCATTCTTTCAAAGTATGATCTTGGTAGTAGTTTGTCCACTGTCCTCTTTTGTGACAAACAGAGTGCTATTAAGATATCCATGGATCCAGTTACCAGGAAGAGTACCAAGCATGTAGAGATTCACATGCACTACATCAGGGAGCTAGTGCATGACAGGACCATCATTCTGCAATACTGCCTGACTGATGAGCAGATTGCAGACATCTTCACCAAGAGATTTTCAGAAAATAAGTTCAATTTCCTTCATTCACTATTGGGGGTGAGTTCATCAGGGTGATCTAGACTACTTTCAATGTTTAGCTTGAGGGGGGGTTTTTTCCCACTAGGTTTTCCCTCTTTTCCTCACTTAGTTTGTTTTGAGAATTGTTTCAGTTTTAGCATTGTACAGGGTGACCTATGGCCTTAGTTGCTGGGGCCCTAGCATTTTATGCATCTATGTTTTCTAACTCTTCATGAGTACAGCTTAAGGGGGGGTGTTGGAGACATTTACCATCATACACACTCTTTTTGGTCAAATTGACCTAGTTAAACCACCATCCTAAGTATAATTGAGATTAGTGGAGCATTAATTGCCATCATCCAGTCACACCCATGCCTACCTACAGTCAAGGAGGCTAACTTACCCTTCTCCTACAATCAAGGAGGCTAACTGGAGCACTTCGGGGCTGATCTGAGTGATATTAATGCACCTAATTGCTCACTGGTGGTTACAAACAGTTCAACCAGTCAGTTAACACGCCTCCTCTCATTAAATATATTATTTAGTGATTATTTATTATTATTAATTATCTGGAGTCAACAAGGCACCTCCACCAACTTCTAATGGTCAGTTCAGCTTCAGTTAACCTCATCAGGGTTCATTGAAGTCATGGAGCACTAGCACTTGATGGTTGGCTTGCTATGACATGTGTTTGATCTCCTTCGGTTGAGATTCAATCATTTATTGCAATCCGACTTCAGTTAGGGTTTGGTGAGTCAATTAGGGTTTTGGTCAAGTGGTTAACTGAGTGTGAACCAATGGTTGGGAGTCACTTAAGCTAGACTCACTCACTGAATTCGAATTGTCTCCTTAGGTATTGGAATTCCTCATGGATTCAAGCTATTGCTTGACATTGGTATTGTAACCATTCATTGTTTATTAAATATACAGAGAGGAAACCAATTTCTGTTCCGATTAACACCATTTCATGAGTATTTGTTGATTATGCTTTCATGAGATTGATTCTTAGTTCCTAGATCAATGTGCAAGATTAATAAGTTCTACCGCTTGAAGAGGCTCATCGAACTGGACACTTCTTTCAACGATGTTTTTCTTTATGATATAAAGCAGCTTGAAACCTTTAGATTCATCAGGATATCCAATAAAGAAGCATTCAACACTTTGTGGTTGCAAATATTTCCTCTTATCTTGCAGAATTCAGGCCCATGCAGTGGACCCAGACAATCTGAGATTCGACACATCCAGATTTTGTTTGAAATAGGCTTCGAAAGGGGTATTCCCTTTCATGGATGAGTGAGGAACTCTGTTCTGAATGTATATAGAAGCATTCATGGCCTCAGCCCACAAATTTGCAGCCAACTTCTTGGCTTCTAGCATGCAAGTGGTCATCTCCTTGAGAGACCGATTCTTTCCGTCTGCTACACCGTTCTGTTGGGGAGTGTAGGGGACATAATGTTGGATATGAATGCCACTATCAGAACATAGATACAAAAATTATTACTGACATATTCCCCTTCCATTATCATATCTAAAATTTTTGATCTTTTTCCCGGATGCATTCTCAATGAATTTTTCTTAGACATCTAACTTTTTCTTAATGAAGAACGCCCATGCATATCTAGAAAAATAATCTATAAAAGTAAGAACATATCGAGATCCATTCAAAGGTGTCATAGGAATTGGTTTGCTGATATCAGAATGAATCAGCCCCAAAATTTCTGATGCTCAGCTTTCCTTCCCCTGATCAAACTTATGCTCAGGATGCTTGCCCAAAATATAGCCTTTGCAAATTCTAGCGGTAGCTTTGATGACCGAGAGGCCTTCAACCATGGAAGTTTTCTGTAATTGCTGCAAGTATTTGAATTTTAGGTGGAAAAATCTATCATACCAGAGCCTACTAAATGCATTTCCATGAGTTAGCAGAGTTGTGGGCTTTGCATCCTCCATAAAATGGGAAAACTCATAGGCTTTTGCATGATGATTTGTAGAGCATTTTGCCACAAGTTTCTCGTATGCAAGTTCAGTAATTTCTACATCATCAAGGCTAAAGGATACTCTCTTGGGAACTTTATTATGGTTAATTTGATAGAAAATTAGGAGGTTTGATGCAAGAGATGGTACATACAGAACATTGGAAAAATAAATGTGCTCAAGATTTACTGTACCTTGTCCTTTTGAGATGATGGTAGATTCATCTCCCATGTAGATGGGAATGCTCTTGCTGGTGTCAAGAGAAGAGAAAGAGTCTTTGATGGCCATCATGTGTTTTGAAGCTACAGAATCTATGAGTAGAGCCATGGACTTCGAAGTGCTTTCCATGAGGGCATGACCTCTTTCATGCTGGTATTCCCGATCTTGATTTCCGAAATATTTATATTATTTCTCTCAAGGAGAGAAGTAGCTTCATCAAGATTATTTTTCATGCAAGCATGTTCAGGGTGGAATCCCTTCCCATAGTATGAACACTTGACTTTTTCCTTCACATGGTGGCCTTTGTTTTTGTTCTTCTTTGAGCCAAAAGGATCTTCTTGCTGCTGATTTTGAAATTTTGGATTAGGAGCTTCGAATTTGGTTTTGGAATTATTCTAATGATTTCCTTTCCCCTTCATATCCTTGGTATCGAAGCAAAGAGGGATTGATTATGGGAGGATCTAATGATCCCCATTTGGACAAGCTTAACATGCTCGCTTGTTATGTACTCAATGAAGGCATTGAGTCAAGGCATATTCCATCCAGGGGTTGTGAGCTTCCCTGCATAGAATGTAGAAACAAACACTGAATAGTTAGCTCCAATTTTTGCGAGAATGCTGAGGATGATCTGATCATCCTCCTTCTTCACCTCACACTGCTTGAATAGAAGGACTATATTCTTGAATTTTTTGAAAAAACCATTATGGGTCTCAAAATTTCCAGGTTAAAGAGACATCAACTTATTTTCAAGCTGATAAACCCTCAATTCATCCTGTTTTCCATACAAGGATGAAATTTTGTCCCAAATATCTTTTGGAGTCTTCAATCCCAAGAGGTGGAAAAGAAGATCCTTGGAGATAGAGAGACATAAGAAGTCGAATGCTTCAGCTTTTTTATTCAAAAAATGTAGCCTTGTATATAACATGAGTAGGATCTTCTTCTGTCTCCATAGTGACCCAGTAGAGTCCTCTAGCATGTAGCGGGATCTCCATGTCTTGTTTCCATTGATGAAAATTTAACGGATTCAAAAGATCTATGAAAGAAGACATATAAAATTGTTGTAGTGAATGCAGTGAACCTGTAAAACTTGCAAATCAAAACAATAAAGTCACCAAAAGGTCGAACGGCCTACAGATTTCAGGTTTTCATCACACCCAACATAATTGATCAAGAAATCTTGCTCAACAATTCCTTAACTTGGGGTATTAAGTGGTAAACCTTCTACTTCTGGTACAGTGCTGAAATTTGAGGTTTTTCTCAATGTTTCGTGCAAGATCCATAAAAAACCATCTTTCTGAAGAGAATGAGCTTCATCCCATCATGAGCTCTAATACCATATTAATCTGTCACAATAATATAGGGACTAAAACACTGTCTCATAAGAGATTTCAGACAATTAAGCATGAAAATGGCATAATGGTGATGCAATAGAATGTTGCAGCTCTATATAATCAATAAAATAATGATATTACAATACAATGGTCATGCAAGGTGCATGAATAACAACAAAATTTGAACTCCCAAGGAGGTCATTTGAATTAATGAATAGGTTTAGCTTAACTCAATGTCAGCCACAATCGGCGCACTTATTTAACCACTGAACTAATCAATAACTGACTCTCACACTAAGTCCTAACTGAATTAGAGTGCAATAGATTACTGATTCTAACTGAAAGTGACTGATCGCATGTAACTGGATGTCCAACTGAAGGAGGTAGCACATCCATAACTTCAAGTATCTCCGATGGAGTTAACTAAAGTGACACATGTCATCAAAAGTGGTTGTCGACACGAGTGTTAGCTCCAGTTCATAAATAATGAAAAAAATAATCAAATAATTAATGGAGGCACCTTCACAACTCATCTTAACTGATCTTAACAATCAATTAGCAATAAGGTGCATTTATGACACTTAGATCACCGCAAAAATGCTCCCTGTTTGAACAAGGAACCTAGTTAGCCACCCCAAATGAAGGAGAAAGCTTAGTTGGCCTCCTTGACTAAAGGAGGGCATGGGTGAGCTCATGATGATGTCATAGTGTGCTCTAGATTGTCCTAGAGATTGTCCTAGAAACAAAAATGGCTCTCACAAGAAGAAGGGAAACAAAAGAAGACATCATGCTCATGCTGCAGAGGATGATGAACCTTCCACAAAGAAAATCAAATAAGAAAGTGATGATTCTTCAAGTGAAGAATAATATGTTTTGATTTATGCTCTCACAGGAACTATTACACATGGAATCAATGATTGGCTTATAGACAGTGGGACTTCCAAACATATGATGGGATTCAAAGAATCCTTTGTGAAACTATCTGAACATTAGTCACCTGACAAGGTGAAACTTGGGGATGACTACCAGTATCCAATAAAAGGTAGTTGTGAATCCTCCTATAAGCTAGACTCAAGAAATTCTATGAAGATGAAGGATGTCTTGTTTGTACCAGGACTAAAGAAGAACCTCCTATCCATATCTTCATTGGATGCAAAAGGCATGAGAGTTACATTTGTAGATGGACAAGTTCTTATGTGGCCAAAGGGAAAGAATATTGATGATGTAGTAGTGATTCGAAAGCAAGGATATCTATACAAATTGAAGGGCCAATCAGAACAAGATTTGTTTCATAACTTAGTAGAGCCAAATGAACTTTGGCATAGAATGCTTTCACATGTACACTACATAGCACTACCACTTGCAATCAAAGCTATTGAAGGTCTTCCAGAAATACAGGCAAAACATGAAGGAGTTTGCAAGGAATATGCGAAAGGAAAGAACACAAAGAAGACATTTCCAAGTAGCAAAAGAAAAGCAATATGAATCTTGGAAATCATTCACTCCGATGTGTGCGGATCGATGTCATCCAGTTCATTAAGTGGGTATGTATACTACGTTTCTTTCATTGATGATTTTTCTAGGAAGACATGGATATACTTCTTGAAGAACAAAGATGAAGTATCATTAGAGAAAATTTGGGGTCTAAAATGGGCCTTATAAGAAAACATGCCAACAATAAGTTCTTGTGAGTTGGAATTCAAGAACCAATAGAATTCCAATAAAATGAGTCAATCATAATGGTTGAATTGACATATTTGTCATAAAAAATCTATTTTTTTGTTCGTATTTTCGACATATCACCCTGTGTTTTTACTCAAATTTCGATCTGGAGAGCTCGTTGGATGAGGAATTTGATTTTGTTAGATTTTTAACATTAAGTTGGCATAATATTAGGTTCTTTAACTGAGAGAACAACAAGCACAACAATAAAACACAAGAGACAATGAAAATAGTGTTTTTCCTCGGGGAAACCATAAATGGAGAAAACCCCACAACTTCCTAAGAGATAGAATCAGCACCAAAAGTGAAACCCAAAACACTAAGATGATCTCTTGACAGTAGTAACCTCTTTCTTCCTTGCCCTAGTGTCTTTCTCTTCCTCAGCTATGCACTACAAGTGAGTGTGAGTGAGTGTGTGTTATAAATAGAGAGGCTAGCTCTCTATTTATACTAATTCCCGACTTGACTAAACCCAACTAGGGCTGAATTCACTAGGAAATTCTAATAACCCTAGTGCTCAGAAATTGTGGGAACTTTAACCCTTAGATAATAGGAGGGTTACCCACCTTGACTTGACATGACTTTTTTACATTATAGGAACTCCCGATAGGAATCTTAGGGCATGACATGACTCAAGTACATTACAAATACATCCTGGAATAAACATCAGGTTACAATACATAAGAAATACAAGTGAATACATTCCGAAGTTACAATTACATCAACACTCCCTCTTAACTAGCAAGGTATTCTCTCGAAACAATTTATTAGCACAAGTCTTCTTCTCTGTATCATCTGGATCATCATCAAGTCCTTGTCATCTTCACCTTCAAGTCATATTTATATTCAAGTCATCTTCATCTACAAGTCATATTCATTTGGATCTGGATCATCATCACTGGATCTGGATCATCCCTCGATCTAGATCATCTCTAGAGCATCATCAATGGATCTGGATCATCCCTCGATCTCGATCATCTCTGCTAGATCATCATCACTGGATCATCATGGATGCTATCTCATGATTCTTCTCATCACAGGAATTTCTATAGAGCCAGCCCTTTTTCATGTTAGTTGTAGGACTAGCCTCCATGTAGGTATTTTCCATCACTTATATCTTACCCTAAGTCAGAATGGTCTGCCCATCACTTACATCTGATCATGTAGGAACCAATCCTATAATCATATTAGAAAGGAATTCCCAACACTAACATCTGACCATGTGGAAACACCTCCCACAACCATGTCAGAAAGGCTCAGCACTCACATCCATCAACCAATGTCGGAAAGGCTCAGGACTTACACTCGGCCATGCGAGGAACCAATCCTCCATGCCAAGAGGCTCTGCACTTACATCTCACAACCAATGTCAAAATGGCTCATCACTTATATTCAACCATGCAAGGAACCAATCCTTCATGCTGAAAGGGATCTGCACTTACATCTGACAACCAATGTGAGAAGGGATCTGCCGTCACATCTGATCTTGTAGGAACCAATCCTACAGTCATATCAAAATGAACCTTAGTCCTAGACTAAGATTTCCTGGTAACTAACCAGGTTCCTCCATTCCAAGAATGGAATTTAGCGCTTACTCCTGATCATGTAGAAACCAATCCTACAGTCACCTCAGAATGGCTCAACACTCACATCTGACATGGAAGGAACCAATCCTATCACCATGACAGAATGGCTGAGCCCTTACATCTGACCATGGAAGGAACCAATCCTCTCACCATGTCAGAATGGATCTGGGTCTCATCATTTCCCCTTGGAGGAAACCTCGATCTGGAGAACACCAAGCTTCTCCTTGAAGTACTCAAACTTCACCTTAGCCAATGGATTTCTCAACACATCAACTATCTGTTCCTCCATCGCAACATATTGGAGCTTCACTGCTCCCCTCTACACCATATTCCTGATATATTGATACTTGATATTGATATGCTTCAACTTGTCATGGAACACTGGATTCTCTAAAAACTTCATGCAACTCTGGTTGTCACAATGTATACAAGTAGCATCCATCTAGAGATCAAATAAATCAGACAGTAGCTTCCTCAGCCATACTGCCTCACAACTAGCTGAACAAGTTACGAAATACTCTACTTCATTTGTACTCAGTGCCACACAGGATTGCTTCCTGCTAAACCAAGAGATCACACCTGATCCCATACTAAAGAAACACCCTGAAGTGCTCTTCCTATCGATGGAACTGCCTACCCAATCTGAATCAACATAACCCTACAGATTAATCTTCTGATTCACCTCGTACTTGAGCCCATAATCAATTGTACCCCTCAAGTACCTCAGAATATGCTTTGCAGCAATCAAGTGAACATGTCTTGGATCTGTCAAGAACTGCCTCAAGGTGTTCACAGCAAAGCAAATGTCTAGTCTCATGTTCATCAGGTACATCAAGGATCCAATCATCTGACGATACATCGCAGCATCAACCGCCTCTGATGAAGCATCACTCAATAGCTTCAGGTTCGATGACATAGGTGTGGTCATGGCCTTGAATTCCATCATCCAAAACCTCTTCAGGATCTCTACTACATACTTCCCTTGTCCGAGAGAGATTCCATCCGCATTCTACCACACCTCCATGCCTAGAAAATAATGCATCATACCCAAGTCCTTCATTTCGAACTCGGTAGCAATATTTCTCTTTGTATCAGCAATCAACACATCCATACCTATTACAAACATATCATCTACATACAGTAGGAGCATCACTGGGTTGCCATCTTCAATCTTGTAGTAAAGGTTGGAATCTTCTTTACTCTTGGTAAAGCCCAAACTAGAGTGAAAGCTTTCAATTCTGGCGTACCATGTTTTGGGTGCCTGTTTCAAACTGTACACGGCTTTCTTCAATCTACACACATGAGAGTCCTTTTCATGTGTCTCAAAACCGAGTGGATTATCTACATACACTTCCTCTTCCACTACACCATTCAAGAAAGAAATCTTGACATCCATTTGGTGTATCTTCCATTTCATTACTGTAGCTAGAGAAAGTACTGATCTGATGGAAGTGTATCTAGCTACAGGTGCAAAGGTTTCTTCATAATCTATTCCTTCTTTCTGGGAGAAACCTCGAGCAACGAATCTTGCCTTATATTTCTCTATGCTACCATCTGCAGTAGGCTTGATATTGTAGATCCATTTGAAAGTTACAACTAACTTCCCTTCTGGTCTTGGCACAACATCCCAAACATCGTTCTTCATGATCGATTGACACTCTTCAATCATAGCATCCTTCCACTCTTTCCATTCTTCTGCTTCTTCATAATTGGAAGGTTCTTCATTAATAAAGTCACATAGTAAAGCTACATATCTGGAGCAGTATCTGGATCTCTTTCTTTCTCTGTGATTCTCTTATGGAGCCCTGTATCTGTCTGCACCTTGGATAATTTCTTGTACCCAAGCAGTTTTCCTCTTGTGAGGATTCTTCTCCTGAGGTGGATCTACAGGTCTTTGCGGTTCTTCAAATTCTCAATCTTCTTCTTGAGTTTCTTCATTCATGGTTGTATCATGAATTCAGGGTGCTTCTGCTTCTTCAGGTTCTTTAGTATCTCTCTTGTAACATTAAGCTAGCATAATATTAGAATCTTTAACTGAGAGAACAACAAGCAAAACAATCAAACACAAGAGACAATGAACACAGTTTTTTTTCCCTGGGGAAACCATAAATGGAGAAAACCCCAGAACTTCCTCAGAGATAGAATCAGCACCAAAAGTGAAACCCAAAACAGTAAGATGATCTATCAACAGTAGTAACCTCTTTCTTCCTTGCCCCGGTGTCTTTCTCTTCCTCGGCTATGCACTACAACTGAGTGTGAGTGAGTGTTTGTTATAAATAAAGAGGCTAGCTCTCTATTTATACTAATTCCCAACTTGACTAAACGAAACTAGGGCTGACTTCACTAGGTGAGTCTAATAACCCTAGTGCCTCGGAACTGTGGGGACTTTAACCCTTAGAAAATAGGAGGGTTACCCACCTTGACTTGACATCACTTGTTTACATTATAGAAATTCCTGATAGGAACCTCGGGGCATGACATGACTCAAGTACATTACAAATACATCCTGGAATAAACATCAGGTTACAATACATAACAAATACAAGTGAATACATTTTGAAGTTACAATTACATCAACAGATTTTGCATCCAACGAGTACCCACACTGCATACTTTTGATGGACCCCGCTACCCCAAAAACAAGAAATGCATGAAAAAATGTGATGATGATGTCATCATCACATTTTTCAGGTATTTCTTGTTTCTAGGTTTGATGGGTTCGTCAAAATTATGCCATATGGGTACTCGTTGGATGCGGAATCAAATTCTGCATCCAACAAGCTCTCCTGATCGAAATTTGAGTAAAAAAAAGGGAGATATGTCGAAAATACGAACACAAAAAGTAGTTTTTTTTCTTTTTTCCTCCAAAATTAATAAATATTATTTTATTATTTTAACTATTATTTTATTATTTTCCTTAGGAGGCCCATTTTAGACTTCAAAATTCCTCTAATGTCAACAAGTTCAAGGAATTCAAAGCCTTGATCGAGAACCACACAAAAAAGAAGATCAAGACCTTTCGATTAGACAATGGTGGAGAATTCACATCAAATGAATTCAAAGAGTTATGTAGAGATTCAGGGATTAAGAAGTAGTTAACCACTCCATATAATACACAGTAGAATGGGACTACAGAAAGGAAGAATAGAATGATCATGGAAGATGCAAAGGCAATGCTTCATGATCAAGATCTTCCCATGCATCTATGGGCAGAAGCTTCCAGAACATCGGTGTATGTATAGAAGCATACTCCACACAGAGTGCTCGAGAACAAGATACCTGAAGAAGTATTGTCCAGCAAGAAACTAGAAGTCATCCATCTTAGAATATTCAACTGTCCAGTGTACATACACATTCCAAAAGAAAAGAGGAAAAAATTATATCCTTCTGGAAAGAAGGGCATATTTGTGGGATACAGGGAAAGCTCAAAAGCTTACAGAATATACTTCCCAGGATTTAAGAAGATCAACATAAGAAGAAATGTAACATTCGATGAAGATTCAGCTTATAAAAAGTCCAGAAAGAGACCAGTTGAAGACTCTGAAGAAAGAAAAGCACCCAAAATTCAAGATACAACTATGAACGATGCAAATCAAGATGAAGATCAAGAAATAGAAGAACCCCAGGAACATGTAGATCCACCCCAAGAGAAGAATCCTCACAAGAGGAAACCTGCATCGGTACAAGAGGCTATCCAAGGTGTAGAATGATATGGGGATTGAGAAGAAATACACAGAGAGAGGAAAAGAACTAGGTCCTGCTCCAGTTATGTGGCCCTGCTTTATGACATTATTGATACAAAACATTCCAACTATGAATAAGTGATAGAGAAGAAATAATGGATGGATGATATGATTGAGGAGTACCATTCGATCATTAAGAATGATTTCTGGGATGTTGTCCCTAGACCAAAGGAAAATTCAATCGTGTCTTCAAGTGGATCTACAAGATCAAGCATGCTGCAGATGGTAGCACAGAGAAATATAAAGCAATATTTGTGGCTCATGGATTTTCCTAGAAAGAAGGAATAGATTATGAAGAAACTTTTCTACCTGTAGCCAGATACACTTTCATCATAACAATACTTTCTCTAGCTACAGTGATGAAATGGAAGATACACCAGATGGATGTCATGACTACCTTATTGAATGGTGTAGTGGAAGAGGAAGTGTATGTGGAGCAGCTGCTCGGTTTTGAGACACATGACAGGGAGACTAATGTGTGTAAATTGAATAAATCCATGTACCATTTGAAATAGGAACCCAAAACATGGTATGGCAGGATTGACAGCTTCCTATCCAATTTGGGCTTTAGCAAGAGTAAAGCAGATTCCAACCTCTACTACAAGATTGAAGAAGGGAACCCAGTGATACTCCTACTATATGTAAATGATCTATTTGTTACACGTGTGGATGGGTTGATTGCTGATATGAAGAGGAAGCTTGCTGCTGAGTTCAAGATGAAGGACTTAGGTATGATGCACTACTTTCTAGGAATGGAGGTGTGGTAGAATGCAGATGGAATATCCCTAGGACAAGGGAAGTATGTAGTAGATATCCTAAAGAGTTTTAGGATGATGGACTGCAAGGCCATGACCACACCTATGGAATCAAACCTGAAGATTTTAAGTGATGCTTCATCAGATTCGGTTGATGCTACGATGTATCGTCAGATGATTGGGTCGCTGGTGTACCTAACGAATACGAGACCAGATATTTGCTTTGATGTGAACACATTGAGCCAGTTGCTGACAGATCCTAGACATGTTCACTTGATTGCTGCAAAGCATATTCTAAGGTACCTAAAGGGTACAATTGATTATGGGATCAAGTATGAGGAAAATCAGAAGATTAACCTGGAGGGTTATGTTGATTCGGATTGGGTAGGCAGTGCCATCAATAGAAAGAGCACTTTAGGGTGATTCTTTAGTATGGAATCAAGTGTGATCTCTTGCTTTAGTAGGAAGCAGTCCTATGTGGCACTGAGTATAGCCAAAGTAGAGTATGTCACACATTGTTCAGCTAGCTGTGAGGTAGTGTGGCTTAGGAAGCTACTATATGATTTGTTTGATATCCAGTTGGATGCTACTTGTATATACGACAAACAGAGTTGTGTGAAGTTGTTTGAGAACCCGATGTTCTATGAAAATTCGAAGTATATCTAGATCAAATATCACTATATCAGGGATATGGTGCAAAGAGGAGCACTGAAGCTCCAGTATGTTGTGATGGACGAGAAGACAGCTGATGTGTTTACCAAGCCATTGGCTAGAGTGAAGTTTGACTACTTTAGGGAGAATCTTGGTGTTCTCTAGATCAAGCTTCCCTCCAAGGGGAGGTGATGAGTCTGAGAGCCTTTCTGACATGGTAGGATTGGTTCCTTCCATGTTTAGATGTAAGTACAGAGCCATTCTGATGTGATTGTGGGATGTGCTCCCACATGATCAGATGTAAGTTTAGAGCCATTATGATGTGACTGTGGGATGTGTTCCCACATGATCATATATAAGTGTTGATCCTTTCTAGCATGGATGCGGGATGTGTTCCCCACATGGCTAGATATAAATGTTGATCCTTTATGACATGGTTCTTGGATGTGTTCCTCCCATGGTCAGATATAAGTGCTAATCCCTTCTGACATGGTTGTTGGATGTGTTCCTCCCATGGTTAGATGTAAGTGATGAGCCCTTCTTACATGGTTTTTGGATGTATTCCTCCCATGGTAAGATGTAACTGTTGAGACCTTCTTACATGGTTATTGGATGTGTTCCTCCCATGGTAAGATATAAGTACTAAAACCATTTTGACATGGTTGTTGGATGTGTTCCTCCCATGGTCAGATGTGAGTGCTGGGCCTTTTTGGCATGGTTGTTGGATGTGTTCCTCCCATGGTCATATGTGAGTGTTGGGAATGCCTTTCTGACATGGTTGTTGGATGTGTTCCTCCCATGGTCAGATGTAAGTGTTGGGCGGTTCATTCTGAGTAAGGGTTAGTTATAAGCGCTGAAGAAGACCTACATGGAGGATAGGCCTACAACCATCATGAAAAAGGGTTGACTCTGTAGAACCTCCTATTACGAGAATAATTAAGAGATAGCACCAGTGATGATGACCCAATGATGATTTAGGAGCGATGATCCAGATCCAGTGATGATGACCCAATGATGATCCAGTAATGATCAAGACTTAAAGATGAAGACGACTTGAAGATGAAAATGACTTGAAGATGAAGATGACTTCAAGATGAAGATAACTTGATGATGATCCAGATGATACAAACAAGAAGACTTGTGCTGATAAATTCTGTCGAGAGAATACCTTCCTAGTTAAGAGGGAGTGTTGATGTATTTGTAACTTCGGAATGTATTCACTTGTATATTTTATGTATTGTACCTCGATGTTTATTCCAGGAAGTATCTATAATGTAATTGAGTCATGTCATGCCCCAATGTTCCTATTAGGAGATTCAATAATGTAAACATGTCATGTAAATTCATAGAGGGTAGCCCTCCTTATTGATCAAGGGTTAAATTCCTAGCAGTTATGGGTCCCTAGGGTTCTTATACTCTCCCAGAGAAGTCAGCCCTAGTGAGTTATTGTCAAATCAGGAATTAGTATAAATAGAGAGTGAGCCTCTCTATTTATCACAAATTCACTCACAGTTAGTTGTAGTGCATCAGTAAGAGAGAGAGAAAAATTTGGGACAAGAGAGAGAGACTACTACTATAAGGAGATCATCTTACTATTTTTTATTTTTACTTTTGGTGTTGATTCTATCTTTGAGGAAGTTGCAGGGTTTTCTCCTTTATGGTTTCCCCGAGGAAAATATTTGTGTCTATTATCTCTTGTGTTTTATTGTTGTGCTTGTTATTCTCTTAGTTAAAATATCCTAATACAATGCTAGCTTAAATGTTAAAAATCTAACAATCTATCTCTAGAATTCAAATTGTCCGGCAACCTTCTCGAGGGAAGAGCGGTGTAAACTACATGTACATGTGAAAAAATACCTTATCATCAGAGATACTTTGTACCATAGAGGGGTAAAATATGTTTTGCATCAGTGCCTTGACTACATGGAGACCGAGCATGTCCTAAGTGATTCCCATAGTAGAGCATGCGGGGGTCATTTATATGGGTTAGCAACAAACCAGAAGATTTTACGTGTCGATTATTTCTGTCCCACAATATTTAAAGATCATGTGGAGGATTTGAAGCACTGTCATCCATGTCATCTCTATACCAGGAAAATGAGGTCACATCCTTATCCATTTTTTTCTGTCATCACGATGGGCCCCTTCATTAAGTGGGGGTGGATTACATTATGTGCAACCCAGTTTCAGCTCGGGGGTACAAATATATCATTGTCACTGTCGATTAATTCACCAAGTGGGAGGAGGAAATTCCTACCTTCAGAGTAGACAGTGAAACTAGATTTTTTAGTCTTCAACAAGATTATCACTCGCTTTGGAATTCCAAAGGAGATTGTCACTAACCATGGAAGTCGTTTCTAGAATAGCATGATGACCAAAATGGCTACTATGCTAGGGTTCAAGCAAGATCACTCATCTTCCATTTACCCACAAGCCAATGGTTAAGTCGAGGAATTCAATAAGACCTTGAAGACCATTCTCAAACGTACTATTAACGCAGCCCGGTCAAATTGGCACATTATGTTATATCCTACACTTTGGGCATACCATACCAATGATAAAACTACCACGGCATTTTTTCCTTTCCAACTCATTCATGAGGTGTAAGTAGAAACTCTGGTTGAGTCTGAAATTGCATCACTCAAAATGTCCATTCACATACTCCTTGACATGACTAAATTAGAAGAACATTTGCTACATTTGAAAAATCTAGATGAACAACACAGAGATGTGTTAACTACAAACAAAGCTCATAAAAATGGGTTCAAAAACCAATATGATAAATTTGTCAAGCCTAGAATTTTCTCTGACAGGGAGCTTGTCTTATTCTATGATCAAGACAAAAGGGGAATATGAGTTAACTGATTTTGATGGAAAAAAATTGCCTGAGCCGAGAAACAGGCTATACCTAAAGAAGTACTATTCCCAGGTGTAGTGCTTTTTCTTGTATTTTATTGTATGTAATTTATGTACAATACTTAGCTTGTTAGTGTTCTTACATCATCTGGTGATTATTACAGATGTCAGCTAATTGGTTCATAGGTTTTATAGATGGCACCGCTAGTCATCATACCTATAACATGGCTTCAGCCGCATGGGTCATTTATTCACCCTCATAATAGCTAGTTTCCTCTGGAGGCGCTTGCCTGGGTCGTGCTACCAATAATGTGGCCGAATACAAGGCTGTTATTGAGTTGTTATGGGATTCCTTGTCACGTGGCATCACCTAGTTGGAAGTTAGGCTTGACTCTCAACTGGTGGTTTCCCAGCTCAATTGAGCTTATCAGGTGTGAAACCCTACCTTGTTACATTAGTTTTTGCAGGTTAGATTACTTGAAATAAATTTTGATTATATTTCATTTAATCACATTCCACATAATGAAAATACATAAACTAAAGCATATGTGAACTATACTTTAGATTGGAACTTAACACACATTTTGTAAAATATAAATAATAGATACATTGGGAACACATGTAAATAACCAGGCATATATATATGTAAGAATATGTCCATATATAGGTCAAGTTTTGACCCTAAGATCCATTCACACCTATAAAAATATACAAAAATATAAAAAAATTGAATCGCAATCCATAAAATGCCTATAGATCTATGCCTGATCACTCGCATCACCAGCATCATCATCTTCTTCAGCTGCAATAGCCTCTTGAGCTTCTATGTAAACTAGAACGGCTTTGGCCACCCTCCTCATGAGGCAACTTCCCCTCAAGTAACCTCAGTAAACCCTGGTCTTCACCTACTATAGGCCATACATACATCTTAGGATGCCCAACTGTGCGTATAGGTCTAACATCTACATTTTTAACATTAAAACGAATTAAAAACCCTTATACATATGTATATAACTTTATGATAAAAAATCATAAAAAATTAAAAACATAAAAAGCAAAATACCTAGCTCTCCCTATATTCCTCCTAGCGGAAGGATGATATCATTGTCTCCTTGAAAATCTAAACCTCAGTAAGGAAACTGCTCAAGTGCTGGTAACTGTCGTCTACACCACACATAGAAGTCATCATCTCGTAGACTTTGGAATGATCCTCCATCACCTTGGTGAATGAAGACTTTTGCCCACATAGTTAGTCTAGGCTGACAAGGAGATAAAGTTGGAAGGGGTACCGCAGGGCTGATAGCAGGAACTCTCTCAAAGAAGAATGCCACTAATATACTTGAATACCCAAAATTCTTGTGACATCATATCTTACAGTCAGAGAGTTGTTTCTTCATAATTGGGATTATACCCAAACACTAATAAAAAACAGTCCCCTGTAAACACTCCACTTCCGCTCTCATTTGTGTTCAGGTAGTGAGATGTAATGATGAAGATCCTGCAATCTGTAATATTGTACTTACCACTACCTGTAGTGGAAAGCTGGTGATATGAAATCGGGATGCATGATCCCTTTTTCTGACTCCCATGCGTGCGAAAGGTGTCCACATAGTCTTGGACAATCATGGGGTCACCACTCCTGCCAGTAGCTTCAAGGTTCATAGGCATACCCCTATAAGACAACCCCATGATGAAATACATGTGTTCCATAGCTATCTCCAAAATCTCATCTTGAATATCAAAAGTCTCGAGGTCATTATCCCAATAGCTAATTAAATGTTCAAGAAAGTGGACATTGGACCACATTGGAGATGTGAAAAAGAACTTTAGTAACCCACTTTGTCATAATTCATGCACATTAGGGGCATCATGGATATCATCATCATCCATATCCTCATGTTCTCGTTCCCTCCATTCTAAAACCATGTTTGAACCTTCCCAATTGACCATCATTAATCATTATAATATATCAAATTCTTTTAATTTTGTTCGTAATTTAAAATTTTCTATGTTGCGCGGTACACATGACTGTGTTTTAGATAGGTTGCATGTCACACGCGAGTTTCGTTTGTGCAGGTCATGTGTACAATTCGTGTACATGACTGTATAAGTTTCCTACCTACATGTACTATACAACCTCCTAGGGAAGGCTCAAAACATGAAAAATTTGCATAAAAGTGAAAATTAAAACGGTTGGAATGCACGAGAGGGGAATGCTAGCTAACCTGACACTTGCAGAAGTTGAAATCGTCCACCAGTTTCATGTTTTGAGAAATTCAAGTTAGAGGTAACATATTGCTAAATTGGGTAAAAAAATGAAAGGGTATGTTTTAATTCCATTTTTGAAATATATATAGAATTTTTTTCAATTTTTGGGTTTCTAGCCTATAGTTTCAAAATTATTTTTATAAATGAACTAATACCATGTCATTTTTCCTAATGCAATAGGTTCGAAGTCTTTTAAAAGTTGTTGTCCGCTCATATAGGGTAGAATATGGGTCTTTCATATGTCATTATGCCTCTATACCTTATCCATTTTTAACCCTAGGATTACTTCTTGACCACGGACTATGGTGTTTAACCATTTTTTACCTCATCTACATCATTTTTATTCCGTGGATAGGGCCTTCCTTCCATGAGTACCCTATTTTAGAACACTTTTTCGTCTTTTGGTACTCATGCCACATTTTTCATAGGTTTAGGGGAGCCTTCTTAGCTATTTTTCACACCAAATTGAGCCTCATTTTGGTCTCTTTTTACAATCTAGCCCTATTTTATAAGGCTCCCCTCCCTTATGGAATTTTTTTAGGCCTGGGTATAACTCCTCAAAATAGACTTGAATGACAAGTAAACTTGTACATTCAGGTGCATTAAGAATATGTGAATGGGTATCCACATTGGTAGTAGGTTATCACTTTTTTGGACCATGTGGAATAATACGAAAAAGGAATACTCAGTTTTCTTTGGAATTGAGAACAGTATGCTTAGTTATAGGTTTATAACTTTTCCAAACATGCGGGACTAAACTTAGGGAAAAGGAGAGCCGTGTATGAGCTTATTTTTCACTTTTTCGTGCTCTAGACCCAAACATGAAAAAGATTCTTATTATACTTTATGTCTTTTCCATGCTCGTTAAACCCAAAAGAACAAAGAATCGAGTTTACTGTTGTAATCCCCATTTATCGTAATAAAATGGATATTTTCGAGTGATATTTCCTTCCTTCACACTCATAAAACTCAGGCTATATGCTGGTTTTGAAGGGTCATTGGGTAGGTGGTAATTTAAAAATTTTCGGACCTTCCGAACTAAGTACGAAAAAGGTGCGCCTTATTTCTTCAAAATCTAAGAGATTTGTTCTGGTTTTTTTTTTTATACTTTTCCAGCCTCGAGAGACTAAATTGGATGAAAACGCACCCCCTTGGAGTCTTCTTCGAATTTTTCACACTCTCAAAATATGAAAACACCAATGAGAAGGTACTAGTTCAGGCTCATAAAATCCATGAATTAGTGAATTTATGAAGCATTATTCTCTCCCCTCTTCAAGCTTGTCAAAAATGAACAGAGGCCTGAGTTGACTTTCCTGGACTCGTTGAAATTTAACAGGAAAGATAAGGAAGAAGCACTCTCTTTGGGTTATAGACAGTGGCAGCATGTCATCCTTGAACATAAAACTCTCTACACTTTTCGATAATCATGTTTCAGTTTACACTTCGAGCTCAACTATCACTTCCAGTCTTTACTCCTCCACTTGTCCTTTATACATGGGGAATATGATCATGTCTCCTACATGACAAATAAGTCTAGTTGTCTTATCTGCAAGTTAAAATATGCCTTGGTTCATCTCTGTGTCATGCTCACTTTTCAAGGATTTATCCCTTCATCTAACTATTATCCTAATTCCATCATTATCCTATCTGAGTATTACTTGTGTCTACCTTCTCGTATCCAGTTCCTAGTCACTCTTGTGATCTATTAGATGATCCATTTCCTTCCTCATCATAGTATGGTTTCTCATTAGTACTTCCTGAAGATGAAGACCTAGATCTTTGACGATGGTACCTTAGGATTGACTATCATCATTGGTGGATTCCTTTGCTTTAGTTGTCAGTTTCACTTGTTATCTGACATTCTGTTGAGTTCTTTCCATGTTCGACTTCAACACATCTATTCACATGGTAGGGATTGCACTAGTTTCTTTTGATTTCGATGAAGACCTTAGTTTCACACTTATAACCTAAGTTGTGCAAGCTTATGTTATGATCAGTTACACGACTTCCATATTTTGAAGACCCATTATTGTATATTGTGGCTTTGATCCACCTTTGTAATATATGTGGTATTCTACCCATATGATATGATGTAATCAAATATTGTAAAGGAGCTAGTGTTCCATTATATTGAACATGGAATCATCGGATATGATTTTGTATATGACATTGATATGTATTTGTTTCAGGTACTTCCTCTGCTGCCTTGGACACTTGAGTCCTCCAAGATTAAAATATTGTAATGTATTTCGGCCATTGCTTCCCTCTAACCTCACACATTAGGGGGCATCTGTTATTAACCAAAATGGAACTTCTCCATCCGATTACTAACATCCAATATGTCGAGACACAAAAGGAAAATTAGGATTGAAGTAATCCAAAACACTATAGATGTGCATCACCATTGATACATAAAATCCTAAACAACTTAATATATTTTTCATTTGGATATTAGAGATGTACATGTGACTATTTGTATTGCAACCCATCTTTCATACACAACTATTTGCAATGCAACCTGCATGTACCTTGAACACGTATCTTTCCTTAAATAAAGGAGCATGTCATACATGCCTTTCCTATATACATACTTGCTTGTACCTTAATTTAATGTTAAAAAATATAAACCATGATTAGTCAAGATCAATTGAGCCTTAATCCATAACTATCTCAACTATCTCAACCATCCTAACCTTCAAAACCACTCTATTTCCTCATGTAGAAATATAGGCTTTGGGATGGGGCTAATCAATCATTTTTTAGAAGAGAAAAGTTACGTTGGTTGTATGCCTTCACACCTCTTGGAGAAGCATAACTCAGTGTCCTCAGTTTGTAGAGGAGTCCTTGTTTCAAAAGCTGGGTTATAATCTCACCATTATTTGTTTATGAATAAAGAAAGTTCTTCTTCCAATCTTTGTATTGTTTCTTTTTCATGTATGATGTATTATGGATGATTTTAATTATGTTATTATGAATATGAATTTCACTAACCATTAGTATATATATGAGATATTCCTGGAATAATTCATCATTTGGAGAATCCTTGGAAGCTTTGAAGAGTATTGAAAGAGGAGACCAAGATTGGATCAACCGTCATAAACCGGGTAAGCTAATCCTCCTTCCTATTCCTATTTCATTTTCTAGATAAGCTTATTGTCTACAAGTATCTTAGTAACGTGGTAACCATAGAGACCCTAGGTTACAAGTGTGCATTGTCTTGAACAACAGCTGCAAGTGCCACATTCTGCTCAACATCCTCACTAGTTTGGCCAACTTGTGACCCATCTCATATTTCTTCTTGGGTAAAATCATCCCACAATATGGACAAACTTGGAAGTGTTTCTCTTCCCACAATACACTTATAAAAAACCTCCCACTTCTTGGAAAAACCCTTCAGGGCTATCCTCACCAATTATGAATCGGGAATGGTTCCTCCTACTACTTCCAATGCATCCTTAACTTCTGTAACATGAGTTAAGTAGGAGGCTACACCCTCCTCATTTTTTGTTTTAATGTGTTGTAGCTTGTCTTTTAGGGCCATCTTCTGGTTTTCATTCTTTGCTTTGAACAACTTGGTCAATGTGTCCCACATTTTTTTAGTAGTTTTCTTTTCTGATAAGTGTGGTATGAGATGGTCTTTAACCCCATCCAAGATAATTCTTGGATTCATGAACTTCAAACTCCTCAATATCATCTTTATGTGCTGGCTTGGTCATGACATTATTAATAAAAATCCATACTCTAAGTTCTTTCAATACAACATTAATTCTTACCTTCCATGAAATGTAGTTGGACACTCCATCCAATGGATCCTCATACCTAATGTTCATCATGGAAAATAACTTGCAACCAAAAATTAATTGAAGACAAATCTAGCACTTTTCTGGAACTTTAAAGAACACCTGCTAAACTTATTTTCCAGAATGACATTGTTAAACTGTAATCTGATACCATCAACTCTGATACCATGAAGAAAATCTGACTTAATAAAATGAATTTTCGCATTTACACATTCTGTCAAAGACTTACATAAACTAGGGTTTTAATTTAAATTAATGGAAAGTAAAACCAAACTTGTGAAATGTACTCCAAAATTTATGTCAAATACTGAAACAATCTTTAAGTAGATGAACACAAAAATTTCCCCTACAGGAAAAATTTCCCAAAAAACACTTTCAACAAGTTACCTCTAAATATGTGCCAACAATTTGTTGTACTGTCACTATATGACCTCACATGTACGGTGTAAGAAACTGCATTTTTGTTAAATGTGTGGTACAGGATGTACTTTTTGTTGATTTCTTATGCATAGGTATTTGTGCCAGCCTAAAATAAATGCACTTTCTACCTGTTGTACGATGTTGCCTCAAAAATTATGTTCACATGTGATTTATGGATTGCTCAGGCTACAATAAATGTGGTTGTACCTTCTGTTGAGTGCATTGGGAATTGTGCTAGGGTATTTCTCTCTATCCTTTGGTCTCAAACTTCTTTCTCTCTCTTCACTGATGGTGGGTGTTGTTAACACTCATAATGTACCTAGGTTGCAAAGGTAAATCCCAAAGGTAACAATAAAAACCACTTTAGAAAGAAACTGGCTTTTCTTTCCAGAGAGGGATCTCTCAAATACAGATTTAACAAGGCCAGATATAAATCAACACTCAAATATTATATAGATGGTTGAAACAATGCACATAACCATTGGGTAATGGGGTCACATATACATAAAAATATCACAAAATCATATGCGCAAGAGTTTATCAAAGGCAAGATAACCATTCAATCACAGTCGTTCATTTAGTTCATGTGGAACAGAAGAAATAAGGAACAGTCCATCAATACAGAGCATAGTGAGATGAATTCTATATTAACTTTAGCAGAAAAGTTCATAAAATATCTGAAACGATGATCAGAGCATAACCAGTATGAATTCTAACCATTCAACACTATATTTTAGATATGAAGAAAACAAAATGGAGTGTAACACTGGAAAAAACAATCACAAGGGAGGAGAAACACAGACTGTAATGTAAATGGCGCAAGAATCTCTGATAATTCACTTGCATTAAATTTTGTTCTTCAAAAAATATATGTCTTAAAAAAAATTCAACAACAAGATGGGTTCGAACACCCATAACATAAAGTAAATGCAATTATATACATAAAATGATTTCTTCTTCCAAGAAGATTTATAACTGAATAACCTACTTAATCAAAGTCTTGTAACTATATTCCTAACTACTAGGAATAAACTACTTGCTTCGATCCTGACAGATCATTAAATTAAAATCAACTCGGTGACAAGGCCCGTCCAAGCAGCTCCTCAGCGTGCAACACTCGTTTTCATGAATGAAGGATATACTTTGTCTTTCTGAATCTTTCTATGGCTCTCCATTGCTCCGTGCTTGGAATATCATACTCAATCATCTCCCGAATAGACACCTCCAACTCCATGTAGGCTTCATAATACACTTTAGGCAACCCTCCCCTGATGATTAGGAATTTCTATAATATCTCAAAATCTTCTGTCATCTTATCCATGATGACTTTCCCTATCAGCCCTTTTTCCAAATTGTCAAATTTAGCATGATCCATATAGCTTTGTACCAACAGGCTATGATAATTCTCTTGAGAAAACATTCGTCCCTCCTCATCCCAAAAGGAAGGAAGGCCGTCTTCAAATAGTTCTTTGAAATCCTGTTTGAAGTCATTAACCCACAAGATCATTTCATCAGCTTTGTCTTGTACTGCTTTCATTAGATGATGTTTATGAATAAACCTTTTTTCCCATAGCACCATTGCTACTCTTTCCTTGACTCCTATATCATGCAGGTTTTGGTATGTTAATGAATTTAAGAAATTTAAATCATTCTGAGTTGTGCAAATGGGTTTCTTCTCTATAGTTTCATTTACTAACATCAGTCTTTGATTAGCTAAATTGATCAATATACTTTGATCATCAATGAAGTTCAAATAATTCCTGAACTTAGTAATTTCTACAGATAATGTATCCCAAATTATGTGCTTTGCTCCCTAGAGAGGACCCTTTCCTATGTTCCTTTCTTTCAATTCATTAAATTTCTTTTGTAGCTGACTTTTATCTTGCAATATTTTATTCTTATTCACTTTGGATAGCTCAGATTTGACTTTTTCATTTTCCTCTTTTAATTCTCTTATTTCTTCATCTTTCAGGCTGACTTGGGACATGGGCACTAGTAAGTCATCTGTAGAAAAATCATTTAAAGGTTTTTCAATATTCACAATAGTTAAGTCCTCGTCAGTGGGAGTCTGGCTCATTAGTTCCTCCATGATTTCTTTTTCTTCATTTTGATCCCTTTTCAGCAATGTGATTTGTGCTAGTAACTCGTTCCATTCTGCTTGCCACTTATCCTTTTCTTCTTGTAATTTTACAGTATTTCCTTTATATTCCATCATATCCTGATGAACCTTGTCCTTCTCCTCCTGTAATGTTAATAATTCTGATGACTGGACATGTTCTGTGCTCGGGATTTTCAATTTCTTCTTCAGGACTTGGAGGGCATTGTCTTTTTCTTCTAGAAGTATTTTGATTTCCTGGGTGTTACCTTTATCATTTCCTGAGCTTATGATGTCTGTTTGCAGCTCTTTTATTTGAATGGAGTTAGCCTTGTTTTCAACCTTCTCATGTTTTAATTGAACTTCCAATTTGTCTACCAAAACTTGTAACTTATTAATCCTCACCATAGCATGCAATAAATCTGAATAAATAATGTCTCCCGTTTGTTTATGTAACTATATTTTATTTGGTACACTGATCTTGTCTAATCTCACTTCCATTTATGACATCTTCTTATCACTTACCATGGCCAATTTAAAAGTATTTCTTTCTACGTCCTGGGTAGAAATCAAGGAAGTTTTTGGATTATTTAAACTTCTCACCTGCTAGAGTAGGTTCCTTGTTTATTCTAGGGACTGCTTTTGCTTCTCCACATAACTAGTTATGAGCTCTTCTTTAGACTTAAAAAATGGGCTCGATTCTGTATTATCTACACCTTCAAATGAAAATTGACTCACCTGTACAGATTTTGTAGGAACCAAAGCAACTCTTTTTAAATCATCTGAAATAACTTCACTTAAAAATTTATCATCTTGACACAACTTGGCCTTTTCATGTGAACCATCCTCATCTATTTCCATACTCTCTACTTCAGAAAGACTTCTTTTAATCAAAATATTAGAATCATCTGTCACTTGAGATACTGCAACTGGTCTACTGCTTTTATTTTCATCAGATACTGGAATTTCCATAAAGTGAAACAAATTGGCCACTTCATTCAGACCTTCAACAACTTGGTGGTCAAATGGATTATTTTTGTTTGCCTATTTTCTCAAGGAAATTATACGATAGGGATCATAATTTACCCTTTGCTCCCTTTGAAATTCCATGTTTTCCAACCATTTTTCTATAAACACCAGAGCACCTTTATTTTTAAAAATAAAAGAACCAACTTTGAGAGGGAACTTGATATTAGAAGATTTCTTAAAAGCTCCAAAGTGTTCTTCTTCTGCATGCACTCTCTGTCTCATATACTCTAATGCGAAAATCCTGGGAGTAAGAAAAGCAGGAAGCCTATAAGGCTCTCCAGTAAAACCATATATTCTCAAAACAATGAAATCCTTATACAAAAACCAATCTCCGATCCTATCCTCAAGTGAGAATTGCATCATGCTTTTCATTTCTTCCAATACCCAGGGTAACACTTCATCAAACAACATCTTATATATTTATGAAATGATAGAATTTGCAAATTCAAACATGTTGATTTGCTTGGGAAAATCTGAAGAGAATATGGTACTTAAGAACTGCAATTCGGTGACATTCGAACATAATAACATGTTCAGCAAATAAGTTTGAAACTTGAAAAACCTGACTTTTGGAAACTCACTCAATGGGAGATGTATAGTTTCTGCTAAATACTCATCTAAACTGAAGACATGAACTGACTGAGACTCAGAACTCATCGAACTCATTTTTAATAGAAATCCCAAGATGACTTCATTGACATGACAGTCATCATCTAGACCCAAGACTTGACAGACTAAGGAAACAACTAATTCAACTTCATATCTGAAAATGTGAACATGATATGGCAGAAAAAGACCATCTAGTGACTAACCCTCGTTCAAAATGGTAGACAAGAATTTGCAACGAACCTTAGTTTCACAATTTTTGTACACTTCAGCTAAAATGGACTTGTTTACGGACTCACAACTATCGGGGTAATTGGCGGGCAAGTTCAGGTTTTCACAGATGGCCTTTACATCAATTTTACACAGTATCCTAGACGTAGAATGACTTACAATAACTCTTTCAAAATTAGAATAGTTAACTGAACACCACTCGGCAAAATCGGGAAAATGCAGGGTTTGTTCAACAACAAAATGATATAAAAATGATTTACAAGAATTTAGAACATCATTTCCCTGCGAATTGTATTGCCATAACCTTTCTTTGATAACGGATACACTTCCCATAGACAAGAAAGGATCATATACTCCTCTATTCCCGTCAACCAGGTATTCTTCTCTCTTGTCCAAAATATGGTTAAATTCTTGCAAATCTTTCCCTTTGTCCATAATACAGACAACAACAGTAATTCGACGGATCAATTTTGGGCATTCGGGACTTACCTGTTATTGTGATTGCATATATTCGAGGTTGACTGTTAAAGGGTGGCGAGCACACAGGTCCTTTTCATTCATCCGGTGCAAATAAAAAATAGTTCTTCAACAAGTCAACTTTAATTATATAGGAGCCCAGTCCAGAGGCCCCCTTTAGCAGTTTCTACCAAACTGCTTTTTCCCACGGAATGCACCACAAACTACGGCATGTACCGTGGTTTCCATTCCGCTACCACTTTTCGCTTCCAACCACTGCGCAACTCCATCCCCTGGATCTGTTAATGACCATCCATGCATTTTCCCTTTATTTTCTAGCTGTCGGATGAGCCTACACGTACCCATTCCGCTGAGCTCCTTCATTTTAACGAATGTGCAAGTTGTAGTAGCGGACTTCACACTGATCGTGGATTTTATCGGGCTAAATTCGTGACCATTGATCTTCATATCTTGTTGAATACCCCCGTATGTCTTTATCCTCCTCGCATTTTCATAAAGCGGACACATTATAAGCCATCGATCTCCATTTCCTCGCTTTACACCGTTGGATCCTGTGATAATTGATCGCTTACGCGCCCCATATCACACTTTCACATCATTATATTTAACCAAAGTTTTCAAACACCCACTATTTCGTATTTACCATGGTCTCTTCGACCCTCTACTAGGTAGAGGTGTTAACAAGTTTATTCATTTATCCTCTCTCTTTGTTTTATACTTAACTTTTGTAACTACCTTCATCAACTACCTAATCTAGGGTTGAAAATCATTTACAAAATCAAGGGTCTACAACTTAACTAACTTTTAATAATTAAAAACATTAATTATTAAATACATCATTTAAGTGTGACCCACTTTTCTAAAGTATAAAAACACATTCACTTTATTTACATAAATGTCACTTTGTTACATAAATACACCAGCCTAGATCCAAATCCTAAGCTCTATCAAGTGCCGAGAGGGATCGAGGTGCATTAAATTTCTTTTTGTTAGAAATGCTATCTATAACACATGAATACCAACTATTCAGAAATAAATAGTTGTATCTTTGTAAAGGAAATTAGAGTAGTTATCAATATAAAATAATAATACAGAAAAACATAATAAAGTTGAAAATGTAGAAAAGACCAAGCTGGTGGAGAACAAACCAAAAGTGTTGAGAGCCCGAGGTATATAAAAGTGAAAAAATCAAGTAAATGTTGAATATTTGTTATTTGTTTTAATTTCCAGTTTGTGGCTATAATATAAATCCTTTGTGTTATTTCTAATTTTAGTTTATACTACACTTATTTTATATGTTATGTGTGTAAGAACTATGGATAAATTCCATTTATAAAGAAGTTAAAATAATTTTTCTTTGTTTTATGTGAATTCAGTTTGGCCTTGTGTAAAAAGTTCTTTTTTATATGAAATAGCAATTTATGTTCATGTTAAAAGTACTTACTTTTATCTGGCCTGTGAATATCTTTTGTTTCCAAGAAATGAAATAATATTTTATGAAATAATTATTAAAGGTTAGCTTTGCACCAATCATTTTATAGTAAATCATCTTATAGTAAAGTGGAAAAAATTCTATTGAAAATCATTTCATGAGTATTACTTAAACTAGAAATTACAATAAGAAGTAAACTAGAAATTACAATAAAGCAATAAAATGGTAAATTTGTGAACTAAAGGTTACTAAACAATTTCTAGAATTATTATTACAATAAGAACTAAACTAGAAATTACAATAAACCAATAAAATGGTAAATTTGTGTAGTAAAGGTTACTAAACAATTCCTGGAATTATTATTAAACTCACATACTCACATCTTGGAATTGTTCTAAATTATTATTAAACTCACAGAGTCACTATGCATTCTTATTAAACTCTGCAAATTTAGTACTGTAACCTTTAGGTAAAGCACCGAACCGCATCTTGGAATTGTTCTAAATTATTATTAAACTCACAAAGTAACAATGCATTCTTATTAAACTCTGCAAACTTTTAGTACTGTAACCTTTAGGTAAAGCATGGAATAGTCCTTGAGTTGAAGAAAAAAAATTTCACATATCTTAATAGGCACATATATCCCTTAAATTCTTGAAGCATGCGCCACCTCCAAATCACCATAATTATAATATGTGGTATATGCATATGATGAAGGAATTTATTTTTATCAATCTCTTCTGTGATATATGATGTTTATATATATGTTGGAGATAATGTTCCCTCCCATTTGTAGATAGTTTTTATTCATGCGTTATAAATAGCCTTTCTCACGTTTTAATTTTAATTTTGTTTTGTGTAGGGCGACCGACATGTTGGATACAAAATTTATTATTATTTTATTAGAGTGGCATGTACAAACATGACAACATCTCTCCCATATTGGGTAGGAGAGCACCTCTTTGGCATAATAAGGACAAAATTTTCTGTTTCTCTCATCACACCCATACCAAAAACATGCGAGGACCCTTCAGAGTTAACTTTTTAACACTGACTGCCCAAATGCAGTTCAATAATTATGTTACTCCCGATGCAAATTTGACTCGACAACAACAATGTTCGATGGTTCAATCTCCTAATCGAAGTTGTGAGCTGGTAGTGGATGTAAACGTCACTCCATCATTTCAAACGACAAGATATTTTGCATCAAAACGAAACAGAACTCCTAAACGAATTCAAGTGGACGAGAGCATATTGACTTCCATGGAAGGTAAGGTGGCTAAACGCACTATCCTTCGTCATTCTTCTCAAATAATAAAACAATATTTTGATAACAAATCCGAAGCCGATAAATGCCAACTGTTTTTAGCTTTGCTTAAATCTAGAAATATGGCAACTGTTAGAAGAAATTTAGGCATAACAACAATAAAGATTATGGAATCAAGTAATCACATTGTTAAATATCCTGCTGCTGCATTCACATCAATTGGTAAAAAAACTCGTTCAAAAGACTGTAATGTGGCTCATCGTGTATTGGCGGAATCAACTGTATGTAGATCCACAAGACAACGTCGTTTACTTAAATGCACATCAAAAATTGTTCCTTTACATCCAAAGTCTCTTAAAAAATATTCAGTAAGAAGAGACAACCTTGATGTAGAGGGAAAAATGGAAACATTATGGGCATTTAGCGGTAGGTTTCCCCGCAAAGACAAGAAGTTAGTTGAAGCATTGAAGGGCCTAGTGCAAACATTTTGGCATGATAACACTAGGCCTTCTTCTAACACGAAGGATGTGTTAAAACATTGTAGGGGTTCTCATCACATTGAACCTCATGTTAAGCATTATCTTGACATGACACAAACTCAACTGTTCGAGATGTTTAAATTTGCCCATGTAGAGCTAAGGCTCGGGCAAAGATCTTTTGAAAAATGCAAGCCTTGGTATGTTAGAATCAATACCATCCGGAACACTTGTTGTTGTAGATACCACATAGAGTTTGACCTATATTACCATACATTTGCACATATACGTCATTTTTTGCATCCTAACCATGTGCAAGAATGCTCAAGTACAGTACCGCCAATGTCATCCAGAGATTTCATCCATAGCATCATATGTCCGAGGAAAGATTGGAAGACACATTAATTAAAACAATGTGTAGACGGTTCTTGCAACAATTGTGGTGGTCTATCCTTATGGTCTGATTGCATCCATGAAAGCGAAGATCAAGCATTTGGCAATGCAATTGTTGAGAAGCAGAACTATCAGTATGAGACATTTCAGCTAAATGATGGGAAAGAAAGCAGGAAGATTAAATTGGTGACTTCACAGGTAAATTCTTGAATATTGACAAATTAATAATCATGTGTACACACATTTTTTATGTGGTTTATTGACATATTAATATTCATTTACCAGGTTCAACTATGTGATTTTATTCCAGAGTTTCGTGGAAAGATCCAACAGTACATTCAACATGTTGATATGGCATGGTGGCAAGATGAGCGATTCAGAATATGTCGAGATACCTTCCCTCTCGGAACAATACTATCAGTGGTTGACTTTGCTGAAAATTACACCCTACAACCAAAAAATGAAATTTAAAGTCAATACTATCACTCAGAGCAGGTGAGCATAATGGTGCATATCACGTAGCGACATGGGCAAGATAGCAATGAAGAGAAACATGTGATAATGAAAGAAAGTCACTTCTACATAAGTGACGACCGAACCCATGACATCCATTATGTGCAACATTGCTTTAAATTATTCTATGATCACGTGGGATCTATGGATATACCATTTTATCGTCATTTCATTTGGTCAGATGGTTGTGTTGGACAGTTCAAGAATGCACATGTATTTGAATGGTTGTGTTTGTTGCACCTAAAATACAAGGTGCCACATGTACGGAACTACTTTGAAACTGGTCATGGAAAAGGAGAGCACGATGGTGTTGGTGCATGCATTAAAAATGCCCTTCGAAGGGAAGAAATGAAGTTTACAGGTGCTCACCTTCGAGACGCTACATCTATAGTCCAATGGTGTGCATCTATCATGGGAGAAAAAACAACAAGGAAACACTTAGTGTGAATAATATTCTGGGAGGTTACAAATGTGGACCGATCTCAAACACCTCGGGTGAACACAGTGCATGGAACTCGACAATTTCATTCAATTAAAATCTCAGACAACTCGGCCCTACAAATTTGGACAAGATTGAAGGCTTGCTTTTGTAGTTCCTGTAGCATCAGTGAATGGGATGATTGTGAGCATACTGATACCATTGATAAATGTGATCGAGTGACACTTGGAACCAATTTCAACGGGGTTAATGAAATAGACCATTTGGAAGATTATCAGACACATATTTCTGGAGACTATGATCACATATTGGATCTGATACAAGCAGGTACATGAGTAATACCTAAATAAGAAAATGTATTTATGTTTTTTTCAATCGACCTTTGTATAATTTAATTTATGTAGAAATTAGAAATGCAAGACCTTATTTACAAAATGTATTGTTAACGCAACCTATATTTCCTTTCATAGGTCAAATATATGCAGTGATTGCCCCAAAAAATAATGAATGGGGTTCTGATAATTGGTTGGCACATTGCTTAGAGGGGAAACAAACCCTTCTAGAACTTGTTACAGATGATGAAAATATTGAATTCCCAACCGGGTCGATGGTTATAAAAGGGGAATACTTGACACTTGCAGCACAACAGAAAAGGAAGGGTGGGTATGTATATCCGGATTATAGACCAGGAGCTATTGTATATCACTTCACCAACCTAGTAGTTGCTACAAACATCAAGATCTGCACACTTGCTCACAAAAATAGGTCACATATACGATAGTTGCTACCTCATATAGAGCACGAAAGATTGATGGACACTATCGGCACCAGAGATGATCCAGATGGCCTACTTGTATGAGTGCATTGTCAGGTGCGTTATTTAAACCATGTTTGCAAATTTTCATTGGCTTCTCTTTTATTTCTTATGATGTTACTAATGTCTAGCCTTTTGTGTGCCTAGGATACAAACACCATCTATGGCACATTGGAGGCGCCAAGAATGGTATCTTTAGACACCACCAAATATAGTTCGAAAAATAACAAGCTATCGAGTTGTTGAAATTTAGATTTATTGATGTTTTTAGTTTAATATATATACATTTAATTAGGAGAGGGAACTAGAAACACATGATCACCAATTCTTGCATGCACCAACTAGGCTTTCATGAGTCACCATTTTGCATGCTCCAACTAGGGTCAAGACAAGTTATTTTATGTCCAACTAGGGTTTGGAGAGAAATTATGCAAGTTAGGAGAGTGAACTAGAAACACATGATCACCAATACTTGCATGCACACCAACTAGGCTTTCATGAGTCACCAAGTTGCATGCTCTAGAATTCTAGGGTCTTGAGACAAGGTATGAGATGTCAAACTAGGGTTTGGTGCGTAATCATGCAAGTCATGAGATGTGCTTTATGAGACAGAACAAGGTATGAGATGTGCTTTTATTATGATTGTTAGTGGCATTGGTATGGAAAAAGAGAACTCAAAATCATCATAAAGTAATTATTTGTACATGGTCATATGGGGGATTTGGCTAGGCATGAACTTAGTTCTTAATTCTACTTGAGGAAACAACCATTCTTTTGTTCAAGAATTAATATCTTATTCAAGTATTGTCTCAAAAAGTACACTAAACACATGTACATCTAATTCTTTTCCCATGGTAGCTTACATATCAAAGTCATGGGTTTCCTTGATGGTGTGCATATCAAAGTGATCCGAATTTTAGTATCACGGGGCATCTTATTTTTCTTTGATATATATGCATGTCAATAAGTTTAAAGTTGGAACTGGCATTGGAACAAACAACTTTGGATAATTAATGGCCTCAATGCTCTTGATAAAATGTGCTTTCAATGGTGGAGTAAAAACTCTCTAGGTTTTTGTTGACTATGATCTCACTATAAATTGGATGTTAAACAAGACCTAATTGTCAAATACTGCTACTCTTTAGTACATTTATTTTCAGCATGTTTTTGGGAACTAAACATTATTGTGGCATGCTCCAACTAGGGTCAAGACATGGTATGAGATGTCTAACTAGGGTTTGGTGAGCAATCATGCAAGTTAGGAGAGTCAACTACAAACACATGAGATCACCAATACTTGCATGCACCAACATTATTGGGAACTAAACATTATTGTGGCATGCTCCAACTAGGATCAAGACAAGGTATGAGATGTCCAACTAGGGTTTGGTGAGCAATCATGCAAGTTAGGATCTAGTCAACTACAAACACATGAGATCACCAATACTTGCATGCACCAACATAATTGGGAAATAAACATTATTGTGGCATGCTCCAACTAGGGTCAAGACATGGTATGAGATGTCCAACTAGGGTTTGGTGAGAAATCATGCAAGTTAGGAGAGTAAACTACAAACACATGAGATCACCAATACTTGCATGCACCAACATTATTGGGAAATAAACATTATTGTGGCATGCTCCAACTAGTGTCAAGACAAGGTATGAGATGTCCAACTAGGGTTTGGTGAACAATCATGCAAGTTAGGATCAAGTCAACTACAAACACATGAGATCACCAATACTTGCATGCACCAACATTATTGGGAACTAAACATTATTGTGGCATGCTCCAACTAGGGTCAAGACAAGGTATGAGATGTCCAACTAGGGTTTGGTGAGCAATCATGCAAGTTAGGTTCAAGTCAACTACAAACACATGAGATCACAAATACTTGCATGCATAAACATTATTGGGAACTAAACATTATTGTGGCATGCTCCAACTAGGGTCAAGACAAGGTATGAGATGTCCAACTAGGGTTTGGTGCCCAATCATGCAAGTTAGGAGAGTCAACTACAAACACATGAGATCACCAATACTTGCATGCACCAAAGTTATTGGGAACTAAACATTATTGCATGACATGCTCCAACTAGGGTCAAGACAAGGTATGAGATGTCCAACTAGGGTTTGGTGAGCAATTGAATGCAAGTTAGGAGAGTCAACTACAAACACATGAGATCAGCAATACTTTCATGCACCAACATTATTGGGAACTAAACATTATTATGGCATGCTCCAACTAGGGTCAAGACAAGGTATGAGATGTCCAACTAGGGTTTGGTGAGCAATTATGCAAGTTAGAATCTAGTCAACTACAAACACATGAGATCAACAATACTTGCATGCAGCAACATTATTGGGAACTAAACATTATTTTGGCATGCTCCAACTAGGGTCAAGACAAGGTATGAGATGTCCAACTAGGGTTTGGTGAGAAATCATGCAAGTTAGGATCTATCAACTACAAACACATGAGATCACCAATACTTGCATGCACCAACATTATTGGGAACTAAACATTATTGCATGGCATGCTCCAACTAGGGTCAAGAAAAGGTATGAGATGTCCAACTAGGGTTTGGTGAGAAATTGAATGCAAGTTAGGAGAGTCAAATACAAACACATGAGATCACCAATACTTGCATGCACCAACAAACACATGATAAAATGGCCTCAATGCTCTTGATAAAATGTGCTTTCAATGGAGGTGTTAAAACTCTCTAGGTTTTTGTTGACTAGGATCTCTCTATAAATTGGATGTTAAACAATACCTTGGATGTTAAACAAGACCTAATTGTCAAATAATGCTACTCTTTAGTACATTTATTTTCATCATGTTTTTGGGAACTAAACATTATTGTTGATTCTCTTCCTTAATCAAGTCAAATTCTGGAAGATATGGAATTCAAAGAGATAATTGAAGGGCCCTATTTGGTTTCTTCCTTGTGATTCAAATAAAGGTGACATGTAATATCAATGTATATATTTCACTATTTTGGTTGAGTTAGATAATATTTTGGTTCATACAGTTTTTTGGATGTATAAGACTATGTGTGTTTTTGGATATTTTCTATTTAATAATATTATTATTATTTTTGGACAATTTTTTAAATTGGGATTTTTCTCCCATATAGGACCAACATGGGAGAAATTTTTGGTCAATTTTTGAAATTGGCACATTTGCAAAGATCATGTAGTATTTTGTCTGCTGTTATCTATTGGGGTATTTTGATGAGATGGAATTAAAGGCATGCGATGGAACTAGGGTTACCAAGGTATGAGATGGAACTAGGGTTTGGTGAGCAATTTGTAAGTTAAGAGAGGGAACTAGAAACACATGATCACAAATACTTGCATGCACCAACTAGGCTTTCATGAACTGCAATTTGCATGCTCGAACTGGGGTTACCAAGGTATGAGATGGAGCTAGGGTTTAGTGAGCAATCATGGAAGTTAGGAGAGGGAACTAGAAACACACATGACATCACCAATACTTGCATGCATCAACTAGGCTTTCATGAACACAAATTTGCATGCACCAACTAGGGTTTACTTCAACCAATTTAGGGTTTGTAGGGTACATGATGTATGTTAGTATGGTATTCAATGAACTCTAGTATCATAGGGTATTGTAGGGTACGATATGGTATATATTACACATGCATGCATGACCTAGTGTTAAATGGTACATATTGTTAGTATGTTATGTTATGGTACATGTTATTGTATCATAGTATGGTATGATGTTAGTGTCGTAGGGTAATGCAGAGTATGTTATTGTGTACATGTTAGAATTGTAGAGTATGTTAGTGTGTGTTACTGTGTGTAAATTAGGGTATGTTATTGTATTTTAGAATTGTATGATGTTAAAAAGTTGATGAGTCATTTAAATTCTTCCTTTAAGTATTGGAAATTCATTTAAGTTAGCACACATGCACGAACCACACATATCATTATATCACATAGGTCATCCACACAAATCATGTTCCAAGACCAATTCAACCATGATATCATGTTCCAAGATCAATTCAACCATATATATGTATAAATTTGAACCTTCCTTTATATTATATATGTATAGCTCAATAATGTTGTACAAAAATTGCCATGCCACATGGCCATAATACAAAATAGTGGATCAAAAAGTACATCTATGTGTACACATATGAACAAAAAGATACATCTATGTATGCCCCCTATACATTTTTTCTAGTTATCCCCCATTTTGCTGCCACTGCCGGAGTCTTCAGAGAAGTGTACCTTTCCTTTGCGACTGCTCACTGGTGATCCCCATCACTGAACAAGAGGGATAGGTCTCATCAGTGGAGACTGTAGAAAAAACAACAAATTTGTAAGTTAATTTACCAACCTTTAAAAATTCTATATACATTTGTTCAAATTCCTTGAAACCAAAATAACATTTCTACTATTGTAATTGTCTCCGGGTGAGGAGCTCAAGGCCAAGGCCCCTCTGGAAACAAAGCTTGCAACCTATATAAGTAAAAACCTAGGGAGCATAAAGGCAATAAGAACAAATGATTAAATAATCCATAAGAGAGATAGCGGCACTAGCATATCTCACATCTAGGTAGCGAGGGAAAGCTAGGGACCACTATGCATTCTGGAGGTAGCGGTTGAAAGCTACCTTGTTTTCCCCCGGGCCAGCGAGGGACCACTATGCATTCTAGGAATTCCTAGATGTAAGAAATTTGGTTAATACTCGTTTCGCACACATTAGAGGACTGTCACATGAGTAGAAGGACTCTGTGAAGAGAATAACCTCTAGGCACTATCGGGGTGTGCGAGAACGGAGTGCCTCAGCTTGGTGAAGCACCCTGAAGAGCACAAAAGGAGATATGAGGGTATCATCCTTGTGTTGGGTGGCTTGAATCGGTACTGGGAGTACCGTTAGCACTTGGTGTGCTGGGATGGAGGAGCATCTAGAGAAAGAATAATGATAAAGCACCCTGAATAGCACAAAATGAGATACACGAAGGGTTGGTATCGTCCTTGTGTTGGGTGGCTTGAATTGGTACTTGGAGTACTGTTGGCACTTGGTGTGCTGGGATGGAGGAAATCCAAAGAAAAGAACAATGCAGTAAAAGGTATGTGCATTACAGGTAAACTTGTACCGATGAGTTAATATGTTCATTTATTGATAGATAGAACAGACAGGTTTATTGGAGCCACTGTGGATTATGAAAATTGTATAATCGGATTTCTACATTATCTCAATGTCAATGCTGGTAGCCATGTTTTATTGATGTATCAATTACATTATGGAAAATAATTGGGTATTATGGCACCAAAGAATGCTAGAAAATTGCATATGGTTACAATGCAAAAGAGTCTATGGCTGATATTTAAATTGTATTGTTATTTTGTACCTCATGTGCTGCAGAAAAATTGGGCTAGACCCGAATTTGTTGCAGGAAAACTACAGATTTATGAACAACAGTGACTCAAGAAGATACGGAAATATTGGAAGGGATCATGATGAAAGGACAAGGACAACAAAAATGACATAATGGAAGAAGGAAAATGTTTAAACATAAGAACACCAAGGACGGTGTTATTTTAAGGGGGAGAGGATGTGACAACCCTCTCAAGAGAACCCTAGATATTTTGTAAATTCAAGTGTTATTGTAATTGTCTCAGGGTGAGGAGCTCAAGGCCAAGGCCCCTCCGGAAACAAAGCTTTCAACATATATAAGTAAAAACCTAGGGAGCATAAGGGCAATAAGAAAAAATGATTAAAGAATCCATAAGAGAGATAGCGGTGCTAGCATATCTCACATCTATATTAATATCTGAGTCTAGAGAAAGAGGGACTTAGGCTCGACATACCTAAGTAAATACAAGAAAATATAACAAAATTAATTTAACGACTTAGGTGACATCCTAAGAGGAAAGGAAGCCATGGAAAAAGACAATTCCTTGATGGAAAGGAAGTGGTACATTAAAGTACATGGACTATCCTTCTGAGGAAGGTAACGATAGATTTTAGTCTTAAAAGACACTGATTGAAAAACAAAACCCATATATATATTAAGTAATTAATTAAATTTAATGGATTTAGAGTCCTTGGGAAAAAGGACATGATTAATCAATAATTAAAAGTCCATCATGAGAAAAGAGAAATGATGGATTAATAATGAATCTATCATAGAATGATAGACTAGATCCTCAAGAAAGACAAGGGTTATTTTTCTTTAGATGACGAATTCATTTCCTTTTTAGACATTAAGTCTTTGTTAAAAGGACATGTATTATTATTATAAAGTCTGAATAATGGATTAATTCCTTCATAAGACACAATGAGGGGTTAAGACTTTTGACATAAATCTATAATTTACCCTTATTAATTTAGGGTGAATTGCTTGAAACAAAAAGAGGAAGTTTTGTTTAGTATTACATTTATTGAAAGGAATAAAGATTTTAGCATCTCTCCAGTAAGAGTTACAAAAATGTAAGGGTGGTTGGGCGCATGCCCCCAATTGATTAATACACCTCAAAAGGAGGAGTTTGCCCAGCAAAAATGAAGGCAAAATCAATTCCTTAAATGAAGGGATCTCTGCGCACCGTAAGTAAAGAACGGTAACTGATTGTTGGTCCTTAATGGACAACAAAATTAAGGGGAAATATTCCTGACTATGAGGGATGGCTGATTTAATTCAAATTCATGCACATCGAGGGGAATCTTGGGTCGAGCCTTATTTAATCCTATATCAGGCTCTCTTGAGGGGGGGATTTTTGGTTTTGGACTCTGCACCTTAAACTTGAAGAGAAATCCACTGCAAAAGGGCGGCCGTGCTTAAGCTAAATCTGGGATAGAGATCGATCTCTTCAAAATTGTGTGGAGTAAAATGAAGCATGGATGGTGAAACCTGTCATATATTCTTGAACTAGCAAGAGGATGATAGATGCAGGTTTACCGAGCGTATGTATTGAAGTTGTTTACACAGAATCTTGACAAATTTGCAGAGATAAGTACTCGCCGAGCTGTTTAATAATAGCATCAATAAAACAAAAAATACTATGCATGCATGTTAAATAAAAGGATGTGCATTCTTTCTCCATATGATTTAGATCGTAGCTCTGGTGATCGGGGACGGTTAGTTACATGCATATATAGATAAGCATGGCCTGTGGTTATGGATCAAATCTATGGGAGGTATGAAAGGTCATACGACATAGCTACCAGTTTTCTTATGACATGATAGCCATATATTTTTATATCGATGTATTCTAGAAATTGTTAAACCCCCGGTAATATTTTATAGATCGGTTATGGATCTTCAACATGACTCCATGCGTTTGCAGTTCTTTTCTTTTCGATTTCCAGATCCTTCACTCATTATGAGCAGACCCGTCTTGATTACTACAACGCCCCCTTTAGATGATCTACATGGTTGTGCGTCTGGAATTTTTGTCTGATAACTACATCTGTACTGGGTTTGATTTTATTTGGCTGAATAGTGCTGGTTAGAACTAACTCTGCATCAAGGAGAAATAGACAACGCTGCCCAGAACCATCCTGTGTTCATTGTTCTGCGTTCTTTTGAATGGACAGGAAAAACCACTGAGCCGCAACCATTTTTTCTGTATGTTTGGATGAATACAGGAAGTTGCTACTCGAGCCCCCTTCTGCATGAATGCTCTCTGCATTTTGTGGCTAAATCAGAACCGTTAAGAGCCAGATCCCTACCTGTGTGTTATTTGGCCGATTTCTCGTAGTATTATGAGATCGATTTCCTAGATAGACCTGGAAGGAAATCGCTGGTAAGGAGTAGCAATTGCAAGAAAATCGCTGGTAAGAATTTTGATCTGGTAAATGCTTGTTTAAGAAGATATGGAGATGAATCGCTGCTAGAGTTGCGATTTCATTATAGTTACAGGTCTGATAATTGCTGGTTTATAAAGTTGATTTCTGTTTTGATTTGTTGATAGGGGAAACGTTTGAATCCCTAGATTGGATTTAGGGTGTAGACTCTGAGAATATTATAAAGAATGATGGTAAAATGCTTTGCTTTAATTGCAGTCTATGAGCTTATCTCAAGAATAATATAGAAGGTACCTAATGAGTACTTCAGGAGTAAAGGTATCCTTAAAGGGTTAACAGAATAAGAAATCTAATATTACTTGACCTAGTATAAGGTAAGAATTTCAAGACACCCACCTATTAGGGTATTTAAATGTTGTTCATCATGTGCCCAAAGGGGCTGTTAATAATTTCTTCTATGAGCTGATTATAAGGGTCCTAAATAGGGCTGTTGAATTACAAGTGTCTCTCTGTGTAGAGCCTTGAGGTAAGATAAAACCAGCCATGAATGAGCCGTGATTTTTGTAAGCACTCTATTTTGATAAAGAAATAAAAAGAACAAATAAATTGGTGGATGATAATGTTAATTGTTTTAATTATATTCCTAAGACATTATGATAAGTTTAATGCTAAGTAGGAACTAATGACTCAGCAGAGTCAACAGAAATGGAATGTAATTCAGAATATTTTATTATTAATAAATAAATTGTGGAGACAACAGCATGGGAGAGCTGTTAAAAAGAGGTTACTGATCAAACTAGTGGATGGAACTAGGTGGAGGGAAAAAGACAAGTGGAAACATCCTCAAACACTTCCTAAGTTGCAGGTGGCAACTTCCCTATATTTGGGGTCATGATCCCCCAAGAAAGTGGGATCGGAGCAGGTGGCTCATTAAATGACAACTAACCCAAAAAGACCTAGGCAATATTTCAAAAGTACTCAATGAAGAGAGCTGAGGCAGCTCAGATATTTTCCAAAGAGAATTCATTCAAGTGAATGTTATTCAGGAAATTCATTGAGGAAAGAGGGAAAACAGTAAGGAAGTTGTTCTGAGAGGATTGTTGCAGTAACTTGGTTTATTACAGCTTGTTAGCTGGGAGAACTTACTAATAAGTTCTGGATTAATACTGAGTTTGAAGACTGGTATCTCACTTTCCTGCACCTAGTTCTAGCCAGGAAGACCAGAGCAAGCTCGGGGGTCCTAAGGAGTCGCTGTTTGAGCGCTCTTCAGGAGTTGGTAGGGAGGAACCGCCTCCCATTGTTGTTGTTGTCCACATCTTAAACATGTTCTAACACTTGACTGTTTATGTTTTTAGTAACTGTGAATGTTTGAATGTTACGTTGTAGTTATGATAAAAAGGATTTACTGGTTTAGTAATGTAAATGTTCTTAGATAGCAATAATAGAAACTGTTGACGAAGAATAAATAACCATAGTGTTTTTCCACATCTGGGTTTTACCAGACCGTACTCCAGCACAGGGGTAAATTATAATAAAGATAGCATGATGAGATTGTAAAATAGTAGGTTGTTTCTTATTTATCATCAGAAGAAAGTATTGTTTTACCAACAGCTGTTTAGGCTCATAGATAAAAAATTTCCTCCTACAGTACATCATTTTCAGTAATTCTGTTATTTGTAAAGAATAGATAGAATATTATAATAGTTGTAAAGAAAAGTTAGACTAGGTTTACCTACGGTTTTAAAACCTTACAATGTTTCTTTTATTTCCTGTTATTAAAGAATTTAACTTTGATATGCTGAAAAGACAGAGAAACTAGATTTTTGAAGTTATCGTACAAGCATTTCAGTTTTTAGCAGGATTCTTATACAAAAGAACACATATATAAGTATATAGGTTATTCTTTGATATTCTGTCTTATCTAGTCATTTATAACAATATGTGGAACTGTAGTTTTTATTTCCTAAAATATTAACTAGGTAAAATTCTAACTAAGCAGTAATCAGATTAGTTCTATTATAAATAAATCTTATATTTTGTTAACTGGATATTTTAATGAGATATTATAGAGTATAGAAAATGTAAGAACACAGTAGATAAATAATAATTTATCTTGTGTCTATAACTAATTAAGAATACCATTAACAAATATATCATTTATAACACAGTCATATTTTATATTTAATGAAGTACTGTATTAGGTTATAAAAATAACAGTAACTGAATTGAATTCTATACTAAAAGGTTGTTCATAACAGATATGAAGTTTACTATAATAAAACACAAACTTATGATAATGCAGGATCTTAATTAAATAATAACATCTCCAACTCTCTCAGATAACAGTAATTAAGTATCAATAATCACAAGAATAAGATTATTGATGCATAAGATATTATGCTTACAAAATATTCTTTTTACTATATGTATGGTATGAACAAAGTATGTAAGCTAAAAATTGCTAAGCATAGAAATAGTAATAATGGGTATTTAGTATTACAAGCTTAATGCATAATTTTTGTACTTGAAAAGAGAGTAACTGTTAGTTACTCAAGTACTTGGCCTTAAATACAAATTAACAAATAGAGCTACATTATGCTCGTCCTATTAAGCCAATTTGCTTAATACAATTTAATTAAAATATCTTACAGAGATATATTATTAACCCAGGATAAATTTCCAAAATAATGTAAATTTTTCTTTTACGGCCGAGCTCACAGATTATTGTTGTTATAATACAAGTAAGCAAAGCGAGAAATAAATTGCAGCAAGGAAGTAATCATAAGATAACTGAAAGGACTACTTAACAATATATATATTAAGTTAGGGTTTCAAACCCTGAAAGTACAAAATACCAGTAGAAATATAAAGTCGAGGGTTTCAACAACTTTTTCCAAGTTATGCATTAACTTAACATATACACAGTCAAGCCAAGCAAGAGTCTGAAAGACTTCTTAAGCCACAGCTTCTCCAAGGTTCTAACAACAGAATTAAAATACCGTTACGGCCTGAACTAGAGCCTCATTACGTGGCTCAAAGGCCTCTTTAACTACTATAAAAACAACAAAAGAAAGTAAGAAGCAAACTGAAACCCAAAGAGTGACAGTTTTGGTAACGCAACCAATTTGTTCCAGATGGACCAAGCAAATAGTAACGGCCATGGTTAAAAACCAGGCTTACCCGTAAACCTCGATTTGTTGTTGTAATCTTGCACAGCCAAAAGGAGGAAGGGTCGACCTGTAACAAGAAGAATTCAATTAAAAACTGTTGGAAATAATTCTGTTTACACTAAAACAAAGAAATGAATAAATTTAAGGACTGACAGTCCTATTACCAGAAAATTTGGATAAGCATGACCACCATCTAACTGCGAAGCACCCACGAGTTCCAGTAAGAAAACCTGTTGCAGAAAGGAAGGAAAGGGTAAATTGCGTAGCACACATCCAACACTGTCTCAAGGAATACCTCAACACTCATGACGGAGGATAAAATTGCAATCGAGGGTTTGACCAAGGAACGGCGAGGGAGAAAAACCCTAAGTATGTCCACAGCCTTCGTAAAAACTCAAACAATGTGACAATAACACCTCTCTACAAGCAGAGGACGAATCTTCAAGGAAAAACAACGATGGGGAGGCTATCACATAGCAAGGTACGGCAGTGCCTGGAGGAAAATCGTAGCAGAACAAAGAATGCCAGAAGGCAAAGGAAGGATGACGGAGTTAGGGTTGACTGCAGCCTTTTAACAATCGAATGCATGGACCAGGAAGTGCCACGTTATCAAGTAGATTTGTATGCGAATCGGGTAACTTTTGTGTAGTCCAGGATTCCACAAATGATTTCCAATCATTTTATTGATTATCCATAGTTCACCCATATCGATTTGCAAGTGGCATGAAACCTACATTATATTGTCACAAAAAATCATGTTAGTAATTATCAAGGTCATGGGGAACCACATGACCCTTATGATATGTTCTTAATTTATATTGCAAAATATAATCTATATCTTGGTATTATAACTTATACTTTGCATATTTTCCTTTCCATATTATGATGCTATCATCAACCGGTTATATTCATGAAAATGACAAGGTTCTTATAGAATATAACTCAAGAGACGAGGAATAATGGTATTCTCTTAATACAAGTATCTATCTTGATACCCTAGTAATTAAGTAACCAAAGTAGAATTATATTTAACCAAGTATATTTTTGTTTATGCAAAGGAGTTAAGGAATCCATCATGGTAAAAGAGAATAGAAGGTAAACTTAAAGATAAGCCATAGATTTGTTAAGCATAAAGACTTACACTATGACTTAGTTTATTATAGATTTGGCTATTGTTCTTTAAGCCAATCTATTAATAATTCAAAACTAGAATATTATTAAGTCATGAAAAATAATTTCCTTATTTACATAATCTAACCATGATAAGTAAGTCTATATTATAGTAGTTACTTACTTTAAATGATGTAGGATGGAACTAGCAGGTTTATATGAAAATCTGTTAGATCTCTAAAGATGTAAAGATTCTTTTGATATTGGAATAATATTACTGACTGTAAATAGATGATTACTCTCCAAATAATTATAATATAGAGGAATTTAAACCTCTATTACTAGATTCATCTAACTGATTGCAGTATGCTTTGAGATTGTAATTACCTTAAACTTGGAAGAATGAAAGTAAGAATTGGATACATAAGCTCTTTAGCACTGTGTAGTATTCTTTTCAAACATGACAGAGTTTAGTAAGGTGGATAGCTAAAAATAGACCTTGATCTTACTTTGCTATTTGTAAAGAACTATGTAAAATAATTATCCTACGTTTGACAACCTTGGTAGACGCGAAACATTTCCTTAAGCCTTTGAGGACTATAATATACTGTGACTAGAAAAGAAACGGTTGCAACTATTACTATTGAACTAAATTCTATCCCTCAAGAAGTAAAAGAATAGAAACAGTGAAGTAATTATACCTTGAATACTGGAATTTTATTTAAGTATCTATTACTTTACTGAGTTCAATGTTTGCAACAATCCTATATTCAAATGCTTAAAAAATTTATTAAGCAGCGCCCAAAGCTTCGTACCTGTAGTCTGTAAAAACAGGAAGAACTCTCTGCATTAGCTCGGAAGCTAAGTAAGACCAGTTTTTACATGACAGTCTCTTTTGTATGGTCACAAAAAGAACAAAATCAGTAAACTGAAAAGAACTGTTCTACTACCAAACATAACCAACAAATAATAAATTTTGATAACAGATAACTAATCAAACAATTAGTGACTGCATTTATTGAAATTATATGTATTTTAAAAATTTTAAATTTTACGGAAATTTTGGGGTTCTGACATGTGGTATCAGAGGATGGTTCAAATACTAGGCCTTGATGTGGCCCCACTAGTTTCCACAGAACAGTAAAAATAATGTACTAACCTGTATTTTTGTTTTATGTAAAAAGAAGAAAATTTCTTTTTCTGAATCTAATAGGAAGGTATGGAGAAGCTAGGAGAATATGTTGGGGAGGAGTCTCCAAACATTGAGACAAGACAGATGTCTAGAGAACCTATGTTAGAAGAGGTAACTGCTCACTCTTCAGAGATGATGCAGACTATCAAGGATTTGAAGACTGAAATGGAATCAGTCAAGAAGGATAACGAGAGAATTTTAAAGACTCAAGAGGAGTTAAACCGAATTTTGATGGAAAAATTTCAGATTGAAGGAAGGAGCAAAAGATCCAAATCTGAGGAAGCTAGCCATCAGAAAGGATCTAAAAGGATGAAACTGGCTAAAGTTGAAAGCAGTTCATCATCTGAAGGATTCAGGGAACAACAAAGCTATTACACTACTAGTGACAGTAGTGAGGCTGATTTGTATAACAGAAAAAAAAAGTACAATCCATATGAAGATATTTACGGGGAGTTTAAAAAAATAAATCCCCCAACTTTCAATGGAGAGACTGAAAAGGGGGAAGAGGCAGAGTCCTGGTTATCCGGGATGAGGAAATATTTTCAGATATACAACTATTCAAACCAGCTGAAGGCAAGAATGGCCATCTATAATCTCTCTGGAAAGGCAGATATATGGTGGCAAGATCTGAAAAGAGTTAAGGGGATCAAAGAAAGAGAAGTCAATTGGAGTACCTTTAAAAGGTACTTCAAGAAGAAATTTCTATCTGAACAATACTATGAAGAAAGGGCTAAAGAATTTTATGAATTAAAGTTAGGAACCATGACTATGAAGGACTTAAAACAGTAAATTTTTAAGTTAGTTAAGGTATGTACCTTATTTAGTTGATGAGAAACGTAAAGTACAGCGGTTTCTCAGCTGTCTGCCATATCATATCAAGGACAGAATCGAGTATGATAACCCTAAGACTCTGGAAGAAGCTATGAGGAAGGCAAATTTCTGTTTTGAACAGAACAAAAAGAAGGAAGGTATAGCCAACTGGAAGGATAAAAATAACAGTAATCAGCCTGAGTTCAAGAAAAAAGAGTTTGTACCCCATAATAATTTTAGGAATAATAAGAACAGAAATCATTCTAATGGTAAGAACTTCCAGGGAAACAGAAATGGTGCTTCTAATAATTCCAATAATTCCAATAACTTCAAGGGCAAGGAAGCTTCAAACAATCATGGAAATTTCACTAAGAATTTCGAACGAAAGGATCCTGTTAAGTGTTGGGAGTGCAATGGCCCGCACTATGCTTCAGTCTGCCTAAATTGGAAAAAGCCAAACAACAATATTCATACTGTGCAGGGTGAAATGACTGTTGGAGAATTTGCAAGGACTATGCCCAGAATCAATGCAGCGTTGGAGAACCGCCAAGCTGATTATCAGACTTCCATGGTGGAAGTAGAAGGTATGGTTAACAAAACCCCTGCAACCATTTTAATAGATCCAGGAGCTAGTCTTAGTTACATTTCACCTCAGATAGTAGAAAAGTGTAATTTGACTGTTGAAAAGTTTGATAACTCCTGGTTAGTTCAATTAGCCATTGGGGAAAAAAGGAAAGTAACCTGTTATGTGAAAGAATGTGCTTTAGTTATGAATGATTTTAAAACTATTGTTAACTTAAATGTTCTGCCACTTGGCTCGTATGACTTACTGATTGCTATGGATTGGTTAGAACAGCACAAGGTAGTTTTAAACTGTTTTGATAAAACCTTTACGTGCGTAAATAATAATGAACAGCCAGTAACAGTTAAAGGTATTCCTAGGAAAACTGTAATTAGGCAGATTTCTGCCTTACAACAAGGGTGCAACTATGCTATTTCTCGAACTATGTTGTAACTATGTTATTTCTCGAAATTCATAGGCTTTGCACCCTTTCCTGACTGCTCTTTTAAGTTGTAAGGAAGAAATTTTCCTAATTACAGTTTTCCTAGGAATACCTTTAAATGTTACTGGCTGTTCATTATTATTTACGCACGTAAAGGTTTTATCAAAACAGTTTAAAACTACCTTGTGTTGTTCTAACCAATCCATACCAATCAGTAAGTCATACGAGCCAAGTGGTAGAACATTTAACTTAACAATAGTTTTAAAATCATTCATAACTAAAGCACATTCTTTCACATAACAGGTTACTTTCCTTTTTTCCCCAGTGGCTAATTGAACTAACCAAGATTTATCAAACTTTTCAACAGTCAAATTACACTTTTCTACTATCTGAGGTGAAATGTAACTAAGACTAGCTCTTGGATCTATTAAAATGGTTACATGGGTTTTGTTAACCATACCTTCTACATCCACCATGGAAGTCTGATAATCAGCTTGGCGGTTCTCCAACGCTGCATTGATTCTTGGCATAGTCCTTGCAAATTCTCCAACAGTCATTTCATCTTGCATAGTATGAATATTGCTGTTTGGATTTTTTCGATTTGGGAAGACTGAAGCATAGTGTGGGCCATTGCACTCCCAACACTTAACAGGCTCCTTTCGTTCGAAATTCTATGTGAAATTTCCATGATTGTTTGAAGCTTCCTTGCCCTTGAAGTTATTGGAATTATTGGAATTATTAGAAGCACCATTTCTGTTTCCCTAGAAGTTCTTACCATTAGAATGATTTCTGTTCTTATTATTCCTGAAATTCTTCTTGGCTACAAAATCTTTTTTCTTGAACTCAGGCTGATTACTGTTCTTTTTAGCCTTCCAGTTGGCTATACCTTCCTTCTTTTTGTTCTGTTCAAAACAGAAATTTGACTTCGTCATAACTTCTTCCAGAGTCTTAAGGTTATCATACTCGATTCTGTCCTTGATATGATATGGCAGACAGCTGAGAAACCATTGTACTTTAGCTTTCTCATCAACTGAATAAGGTACATACCTTAACAAACTTAAAAATTTACTGTTTAAGTCCTTCATAGTCATGGTTCCTAACTTTAATTCGTAAAATTCTTTATCCCTTTATTCATAGTATTGTTCAGACAGAAATTTCTTCTTGAAGTACCTTTTAAAGGTACTCCAATTGACTTCTCTTTCTTTGATCCCCTTAACTCTTTTCAGATCTTGACGCCATATATCTTCCTTTCCAGAGAGATTATAGATGGCCATTCTTGCCTTCAGCTGGTTTGAATAGTTGTATATCTGAAAATATTTCCTCATCCCGGATAACCAGGACTCTGCCTCTTCCCCCTTTTCAGTCTCTCCGTTGAAAGTTGGGGGCTTTATTTTTTTAAACTCCCCGAAAATTTCTTCATATGGCCTGTACTTTTTCTTTCTGTTATACAACTCAGCCTCACTACTGTCACTAGTAGTGTAATAACTTTGTTGTTCCCTGAATCCTTCAGATGATGAACTGCTTTCAGCTTTAGCTAGTTTCATCTTTTTAGATCCTTTCTGATGGCTAGCTTCCTCAAATTCGGATCCTTTGCTCCTTCCTTCAGTCTGAAATTTTTCCATCAAAATTTTGTTTAACTCCTCTTGAGTCTTTAAAATTCTCTCATTATCCTTCTTGACTGATTCCATTTCAGTCTTCAAATCCTTGATAGTCTGCATCAGCTCTGAAGAGTGAGCAATTACCTCTTCTAACACAAGCTCTCTAGACATCTATCTTGTCTCAATGTTTGGAGACTCCTCCCCAGCATATTCTCCTAGCTTCTCCATACCTGCCTGTTAGATTCAGAAAAATAAATTTTCTGCTTTTTACATAAAACAAAAATACAGGTTAGTACATTATTTTTACTGTTCTATGGAAACTAGTGGGGCCAGATCAAGGCCTATTAAGGAGCAATCTCTCCTAAACAGTCATTCTTAGATTCAATTCATACGCAATAACACTTTCTACAAATTCCTCACCATGAGAGCATATGAAAAGGTAGTATACCAAAAGCACCTAAGATAAGAATGTCAAGGACACTAAAATTGTTACATCCCGACTGAACTGGAAGTGACTCTTAAAATATTGTGAAACTGTTTCACTCTATATCAGGAAGACTTAGTTATGCCAATTGGATTAAGCTCATTTTTACGTTGTTTGACCATAAAAACCTCCTTAAGGAATACCAAAAGATAACATACATATTCTTTATTTTTCCATGTGATCCTCATGCTACTCGCAAAACCTCTTAAGCCAACCTAAGTCATAAGAAACATTTCATACTACAAGCAAGGAATACGAGGAGGTTAATTTGACTGCCTCCACTTGTTACTTACTTTACCTTGAGTTCTTGTCATTGCAGGATGATTCGACTACTTGTCCTGCAAGCGCTTCAATAATTCTATACAATCACAATTAGGAGATCTTTCTCAATTCACAAGTTATTCAATAGACATAGTTAACATAGGCGTGACAGATACAATGCTTTGTTCATGTAATAATCCTTGGAATGATACCAATCTATATCAACAAATTTTAATTATGCATGAATAAAATCCCTATCACCATTCTTATAGCATTCATCAAGCAATCCAGGTACAAGCAACAGGCGAAGGGACCAAAATCCCCGAGGCGGCTGATAAGATACAACAGGGTTCTAGACAGTTACAGTTTGATGATTAGGATAAAAATAATTTGTTTCATAATCGAATGCATATATATACCGTATGGTGCCCTACCACAATTTTTCATCCGCATCCTCATTACAACTCCTTCGCTGCACTTTACAACTTAGCATTAAATAATTCAACTATTCAAAGAGGAAACTATAATCTCATTTTATAAATGCAGCTAGCCACTTTAACGACTAACACTAACAACTAGTAATTAAAAATTCATTTTCTAAGTTAAAAGAAAAGACCGACTAAAAGCTCGACTTCGACTTTCCACCCAACCAACTGACTCTATCTGGCGTGCGTTATTCCGCCTAAAGTCAGGCCCGAGCTCGGGCGACGAACCCACTAAGGTAAGGAGAAACATTCCCAAGTGCTCTCAACATGTTCCACGGTTTGATCACACCGTCTATCAACATAATGTTATCCTACTACTGACTCCGGACTGTACATAATTTAAAAATTCCTCATTCCCCAGTATATTTTCATTCCAATACTATTTAATAATCTCCAGAAGCTTATTAATTAATTGGAAGGATTATTGTTTTAGAGAGGCCACCGTTGGCATTATTGCTGACCATCCAGTAAATGGGAGTCCCATTTACTTCCAATACAAGTCCAGATAAAGTTACACAATATTTTGAAAACCCACGAGAGAATAAATAAACCACGCTTAACCCAGGTTGGATAGAAAAATAGCATTCGTTTTTGGGTCGATTTTTTTTCCAAAGAGAGTTGCATTCAGATTCTAGATCTGAATGGTTCACACACAGCATTCACATAAACAGAAATACATGCCAATCTTTAGATCGATTTATACTAACAGAGTTTTCCCATAGCTTCACAAGCAACTACTAGATCGATTCACACATAGCATTTTCATAAAACAAAAATTACATGGAAATCATCAGATCGACTATGCTAGTAACGTTTTGCCGCAACTTCTCGGCAAACTATCGGATCGAATTCACACAAGCGTTTTCATAAAACAAAAATTACATGTCAATCATCAGATCGACTATGCTAGCAATGTTTTGCCGGCAAACTACCGGATCGAATTCACACACACAGTTTTCTCATAAAACAAAATACATGTCAATCATCAGATCAACTATGCTACCAGCGTTTTGCCATAGCTTCTCGGCAACCACCAGATCAGATTCGCTTCTAGCATTTTCATAAAACAACAAAAATACATAACAACCATCAAATCGATTTAGCTAACAACGTTTGCCACAGTTTCTTGGCAATACTAGATCAGATTCACTCTCAGCACTTTCATAAAACAAAAATACATATCAATCATCAGCGTTTGCCACGGTTTATTGGAAACTACTAGATCAGATTCATTCTCATCATTTTCAAAAAACAAAAATACCTAACAATCATCAGACCAAATTTGCTAACAGCGTTTGCCACAGTTTTTCGGCAACTACTAGATCGATTCACATGCAGTTCCGAAAATGATACAAATAAAGATATCACCAGCATATCATGATGGTTGTTCTAGCTGCTACTCTCACATGCAGCTGCTAAAATAAATAAAATAAACATTTCACCAGCATATCATGATGGGTGTTCTAGCTGCTATTTTGATATGCAGCTGCTAAAATAATAAAAACAAACATTTCACCAGCATATCGTGATGGGTGTTCTCGTTGTTATTTTGACATGCAGCTGCTAAAATAATTAAAAATAAACATTTCACCAGCATATCGTGATGGGTGTTCTAGCTGCTATTTTGACATGCAGCTGCTAAATTAATAAAAATAAACATTTCACCAGCATATCGTGATGGGTGTTCTGGCTGCTATTTTGACATGCAGCTGCTAAAT
>LPNX010913050.1:388023-410309 GCA_001517045.1 Pseudotsuga menziesii
TTCTGGTTTCTATTTTGACATGCAGCTGCTAAATTAATAAAAATAAACATTTCACCAGCATATCGTGATGGGTGTTATGGCTGCTATTTTGACATGCAACTGCTAAATTAATAAAAATAAACATTTCACCAGCATATCGTGATGGGTGTTCTGGCTGCTCTTTTCACATGCAGCTGCTAAAATAATAAAAGTATGCATATCATGCAGTGGATATTTCTGAAACTAAAAAGGCAAGCAGTGGATAAATTCCCTATCAAAGACTGGGCCAAACAAAACTTCTAGATGTCGCTTCGAAAAGAAAACATTCACCAATTCAATCAACAAGTAAATGCAGGCAATCAAGATGCTCAAAGGGTAACAATTACCGCTGGCTTCTTACTAGCTGGTAGTTTTGCCCTCCTCCGGGCTCACCTCGGCTTTGCCAAGCGTGATCCTTTTGTAGGCTTCCATTGCCTCCAAGGGTGCGCCCCCTTCTATTGTCTTTTCCCCCCTTAAAAGGTCACGGAGTTCTTAAATTTTTTCTCTCCCATGCATGTGGGATAAACAATGAATTCCTAATCCCGACAACTAGCTTCACTTTTAGTGTTTAACCTTTCTTAGCTTTTTCTTTACTTCACTTTTAGTATTTAACTTTTTCCAATTATTCACCTTAGCTTTTTCTTTAACTGTACTGCCCTTTCACTTTAACTAAATTAACCCTTTCTAAATGTGGATTGCATTTGTTGAAAAGTGGAACATTCCCATTTTTTTTTAAATATAAAGTTCTACATTATCCACACATTTAAAAATAATGCCAATTAATGTCCCATTCTCTATATCTATACATATAGCATAACATGATGCTCCGCAATATATGAAGGAAAAAAATTATGAATTCTAAAGGTTTTTCCTTTAATAATGGTTCTGTATAAATATGCTTTTTCTTACAATTGTATCCCATTGTGCTATCTTTTTAATATATATAAATATATATCTGTTAAAGAGTAATTGCCATTTGATCCTTGAATTATTTCAGCATATATAGTGTGGTAAAAAGAGTTTTTCAACTATACATGAGGCATTATGTAAATTAATATAAGAGTTAGCTCTTCATACTTCAACCGTTGCATGGTTCCCTGGTTTTAATAATTAAAGCATTGTCTTTCTCAATCGACTCCACTTTATATACCAAAGACTGCCATGGTAGTGATTAAACACTACTCCTTATTCTCTTAGTATTTACAAGCACACAACAATTTATTCATTGAGTTTCTCAGTTCCCCTTTTCCGGAAAGCCCTTTCCCCCTAGTGGGTTCGTTGCCAAATGTCGTTTTAGTCGCTCGAAGCTTTCAGTCGTTAACCTTATCAATTTAACCACAACTTGACAGAGGTTTATAGTCAATACTTACAGTGATATTTACTTACACTGTGAACTCTAGGTCGAGGTGGCGAGGGATGTTACATCCTCTCCCCTTTGAATTAACACTGACCTCGGTGTTACCAGTTTTCCCAGCCTTGTCTCCTTTTCTTCTTCAGGTTCTTAATGCTTTCTTTTATATTCTTTAATCCCTCTTGACAGGTGGGATTAGGTCACCAATACTGCATTTTAAGTATATATATGCATGTCTACTACATCAATAAAACATGACTACTAGCATTGACATTGAGACAATCTAGAAATCTGATTGTACAATTTTCATAATACATAGTGGCTCCAATATACCTGTCAGTTCTATCTATCAATAAATGAACATATTACCTCATTGGTACAAGTTTACTTGTAATGCACATACCTTTTCCCGCATTGTTCATTTCTTTGGATGTCCTCCATCCCAGCACACCAAGTGCCAACAGTACTCCAAGTACCAATTCAAGCCACCCAACACAAGGACGATACCAACCCTTCATGTATCTCCTTTGTACTATTCAGGGTGCTTTATCATTATTCTCTTCTATGGATGTTCCTCCATCCCAGCACTCTAAGTGCTAACAGTACTTCCAGTACCAACTCAAGCCACCCAACACAAGGACGATACCCTATACCCGTCTATAGGCGTATCTCCTTTTTGTGCTCTTCAGGGTTCTTCACCAAGCTGAGGCACCTCCGTTCTCGCACACCTCCGTAGCACCTAGAGGTTATTCTCTTCACAGATTCCCCCCACTCATGTGACAGTCCTCTAATGTGTGTGGAATGAGTCTTAACCAAAATTTCTTACATCTGGGCGTCCCCAGAATGTATAGTGGTCCCTCGCTGGCCTGGGGGAAAACAAGGTAGCTTTCAACCATTACCTCCATCACCACTTCCTCGTGGTGATAAATTTCTTTTCTCTTTCTCGCCTGCAATCACTCCATAAGTGGTCAGCACATCATATCATTGCTTCAAAGAACATCAAACTTTTTAACATAAGTCACGTCTTACTTTATTTCTCATTCACCAGATAAGAGTCTTTATGCTAGTGCACTCTTTTTACCACTAAGTCATTCTATTGATTTTTGAAGCACCATATATTTCATTACTTACCTTGGCTGCACTGTAGCCCAAGTTCATAAATAAATCTACTTTCATGTCTTGAAAGATTTGTTTCGTACCCTGCAAGTATGTATGAAAGATCGATAGTCTCTATGTTTGCACAGCCTGATTTCCTAGGCTTCTCTTGCATGCTCGATATTACATTGCATCTAACCACAACTTTTCCATTCGGTTTCTGCATTCACTTAGCACTCATTTAATAGTTAATGGAATCTAATTGGATATTCTTTAAGAAAACCATGTTCTACTTTATAACAGATCGCAACATAGCATCTTATATCATCATTCACCATTATTTCCAAAGCAAAACAATAGCAATTCTATGATAAATTTTTACCTCATGTTTATGTCCATTTAGGCCGCAAGGTCATATGCTATTGCTGTGCGCACCTGTAGGGGGAGCGTCAAGGGTCCGTTCCTATTGTTTTTATGGACGCAAAACTTGAGAAGTTCCTACGAATCCATTACCCCAACCAGAACAATTGTTCTTAGTTAACAACAATTTGTTCATAAAGGTGTTAACAGTTGTGCCTTACTACTAACATTCATTTGGCATATTTTTGTATACCTGCATAATCCTAACAATATGTGTTTTTAATATAGTCATCCTTTTAGCATCACTTATGTTCTCAGTTAGATTTGAACATAATGAATTTAGCTACACTTGCTAAGATTTTGGGAAAATATATTTACTCATTTAAATGATTTATTCGTCAAAATTCCTTGATAGCTACCTTGCCCCCTAAAAATGGTGTAAAGTCAAATTTTTTGCTTACTTTACATGACAAGATGGGACTTCTAAAAAGATTGGAAACATTTCCTTATAAGTCACCTTTTTATTCCTTGCTAATTGGAAAATAGAAGATACAGAACATTAAATTCCTATTCAGCAGTTCCTTACCAATATGTATCAGTTCGTTATACAATTTTATTCATTGCTCAATACCAAACAAAAGGTACAGAAATTTAAATTCCTATTCACCAGTTCCTTACCAATATGTATCAGTTCATTAACAGCCATTCCAACTATTAATGTAAGCCCTAAAGGTTGCTTCTCAAAAAAATTTATTTGTCTTGTGCGTATTTATGCATACTTCCATACCTCTACAAAAAGTTTTGTGCAACTCAAAAGGAGAGGATACACTTGTCTTAATCGTGGATAAAAACATCTTCAAAATAAACAAAATATCATCATAGCTATGTACTTACCTCTTTGGGCCTCACCTTGAAGTGGAGAGGCCATTCCTGCATAATTACAAGGTCAACCAATACATATAATTACTTAAAGTTGCTGCACTTTATAGTACTAGTGTTGTAGATCAACGTGAGTCCATTGATTCCTGTTATCTCAAGCCAACTGGATCGTCAATTTAAAAAAACAAAATAGGTAGAATCATTTTTGAGCCCAGATAGGCCCGAGTGTTTTGACCTTCGCTCTGATACCATATGTAATAATCCTTGGAATGATACCAATCTATATCAACAAATTTTAATTATGCATTATGTAGAAACCGAATGGAAAAGTTGTGGTTAGATGTAATGTAATATCGGGCATGCAAGAGAAGCCTAGGAAATCAGGCTGTGCAAACATAGAGACTATCAATCTTTCATACATACTCGCAGGGTACGAAACAAATCTTTCAAGACATGAAAGTAGATTTACTTATGAACTTGAGCTACAGTGCAGCAAGGTAAGTAATGAAATATATGGTGCTTCAGAAATCAATAGAATGCCTTAGTGGTAAAAAGAGTGCACTAGTATAAAGACTCTTATCTGGTGAATGAGAAATAAAGTAAGACGTGACTTATGTTAAAAAGTTTGATGTTCTTTGAAGCAATGATATGATGTGCTGACCACTTATGGAGTGATTGCAGGTGAGAAAAAGAAAAGAAATTTATCACCACGAGGAAGTGGTGATGGAGGTAGTGGTTGAAAGCTACCTTGTTTTCCCCCGGGCCAACGAGGGACCACTATGCATTCTGGGGACACCCAGATGTAAGACATTTTGGTTAAGACTCGTTCCACACACATTAGAGGATTGTCACATGAGTGGGGGGACTCTGTGAAGAGAATAACCTCTAGGCGCTGTGGAGGTGTGCGAGAACGGAGGTGCCTCAGCTTGGTGAAGCACCCTAAAGAGCACAAAAAGGAGATACGCCTACAGACGGGTATAGGGTATCATCCTTGTGTTGGGTGGCTTGATTTGGTACTGGAAGTACTGTTAGCACTTGGAGTACTGGAATGGAGGAGCATCCAGAGAAGAGAATAATGATAAAGCACCCTGAATAGCACAAAGGAGATACATGAAGGGTTGGTATCGTCCTTGTGTTGGGTGGCTTGAGTTCGTACTTGGAGTACTGTTGGCACTTGGTGTGCTAGGATGGAGGACATCCAAAGAAATGAACAATGCGGGAAAAGGTATGTGCATTACAGGTAAACTTGTACTGATGAGGTAATATGTTCATTTATTGATAGATAGAACTGACAGGTATATTGGAGCCACTATGGATTATGAAAATTGTACAATCAGATTTCTAGATTCTCTCAATGTCAATGCTAGTAGTCATGTTTTATTGATGTAGTAGACATGCATATATATACTTAAAATGTGGGATTGGTGACCTAATCCCACCTGTCAAGAGGGATTAAAGAATATAAAAGCAAGCATTAAGAACCTGAAGAAGAAAAGGAGACAAGGCTGGGAAAACTGGTGACACCGAGGTCGGTGTTAATTAAAGGGGGAGAGGATGTAACATCCCTCGCCAGTGTAAGTAAATATCACTGTAAGTATCGACTATAAACCTCTGTCAAGTTGTGGTTAAATTGATAAGGTTAACGACTGAAAGCTTCGAGTGACTAAAACGACATTTGGCGACGAACCCACTAGGGGGAAAGGGCTTTCCGGAAAAGGGGAACTGAGAAACTCAATGAATAAATTGTTGTGTGCTTGTAAATACTAAGAGAATAAGGAGTAGTGTTTAATCACTACCATGGCAGTCTTTGGTATATAAAGTGGAGTCGATTAAGAAAGACAATGCTTTAATTATTAAAACCAGGGAACCATGCAACGGTTGAAGTATGAAGAGCTAACTCTTATATTAATTTACATAATGCCTCATGTATAGTTGAAAAGCTCTTTTTACCACACTATATATGCTGAAATAATTCAAGGCTCAAATGGCAATTACTCTTTAACAGATATATATTTATATATATTAAAAAGATAGCACAATGGGATACAATTGTAAGAAAAAGCATATTTATACAGAACCATTATTAAAAGAAAAACCTTTAGAATTCATAATCTTTTTCCTTCCTATATTGTGGAGCATCATGTTATGCTATATGTATAGATATAGAGAATGGGACATTAATTGGCATTATTTTTAAATGTGTGGATAATGTAGAACTTTATATTTAAAAAAAAAATGGGAATGTTCCACTTTTCCCCAAATGCTCTCCACATTTAGAAAGGGTTAATTTAGTTAAATGGAAAGGGCAGTACAGTTAAACAAAAAGCTAAGATGAATAATTGGAAAAATTTAAATACTAAAAGTGAAGTAAAGAAAAAGATAAGAAAGGTTAAACACTAAAAGTGAAGCTAGTTGTCGGGATTAGGAATTCATTGTTTATCCCACATGCATGGGAGAGAAGAAATTTAAGAACTCCGTGACCTTTTAAGGGGGGAAAAGACAATAGAAGGGGGTGCACTCTTGGAGGCCATGGAAGCCTACAAAAGGATCATGGTTGGCAAAGCCAAGGCGAGTCCGGAGGAGGGAAAAACTGCCAGCTAGTAAGCAGCCGGCGGTAATTGCTACCCTTTGAGCGTCTTGATTTCCTACATTTACTTGTTGATTGAATTGGTGAATGTTTTCTTTTCGAAGCAACATCTAGAAGTTTTGTTTGGCCCGGTATTTGACAGGGAATTTATCCACTGCTTGCCTTTTTAGTTTCAGAAATATCCACTGCGTGATATGCATACTTTTATTATTTTAGCAGCTGCATGTGAAAATAGCAGCCAGAACACCCATCACGATATGCTGGTGAAATGTTTATTTTTATTAATTTAGCAGTTGCATGTCAAAATAGCAGCCAGAACACCCATCATGATATGTTGGTGAAATGTTTATTTTTATTAATTTAGCAGCTGCATGTAAAAATAGCAGCCAAAACACCCATCACGATATGCTGGTGAAATGTTTATTTTTATTAATTTAGCAGCTACATGTAAAAATAGCAGCCAGAACACCCATCACGATATGCTGGTGAAATGTTTATTTTTATTAATTTAGCAGCTGCATGTCAAAATAGCAGCCAGAACACCCATCACGATATGCTGGTGAAATGTTTATTTTTATTAATTTAGCAGCTGAATGTCAAAATAGCAGCCAGAACACCCATCATGATACGCTGGTGAAATGTTTATTTTTATTAATTTAGCAGCTGCATGTCAAAATAGCAGCCACAACACCCATCACGATATGCTGGTGAAATGTTTATTTTTATTAATTTAGCAGCTGCATGTCAAAATAGCAGCTATAACACCCATCATGATATGCTGGTGAAATGTTTATTTTTAATTATTTGAGCAGCTGCATGTCAAAATAACAGCTAGAACACCCATCACGATATGCTGGTGAAATGTTTGTTTTTATTATTTTAGCAGCTGCATATCAAAATAGTAGCTATAACACCCATCATGATATGCTGGTGAAATGTTTATTTTATTTATTTTAGCAGCTGCATGTGAGAGTAGCAGCTAGAACACCCATCATGATATGCTGGTGATATGTTTATTTGTATCATTTTCGGAACTGCATGTGAATTGATCTAGTAGTTGCCGAAAAACTGTGGCAAATGCTGTTAGCAAATTTGGTCTGATGATTGTTAGGTATTTATGTTTTATGAAAACGCTGAGAATGAATCTGATCTAGTAGTTTCCAAGAAACCATGGCAAATGTTGATGCTTGATATGTATTTTTGTTTTATGAAAGTGCTGAGAGTGAATCTGATCTAGTAGTTGCCAAGAAATTGTGGCAAACGCTGTTAGCTAAGTCGATTTGATGGTTGTTATGTATTTTTGTTGTTTTATTAAAATGCTGAGAGCGAATCTGATCTGGTGGTTGCCAAGAAGCTGTGGCAAAACGCTGGTAGCATAGTTGATCTGATGATTGACATGTATTTTGTTTTATGAGAAAATTGTGTGTGTGAATTCGATCCAGTATTTTGCCGGAAAAACATTGCTAGCATAGTCGATCTGATGATTGACATGTAATTTTAATTTTATGAAAATGCTTGTGTGAATTCGATCCAGTAGTTTGCCGAGAAGCTGCGGCAAAACATTGCTAGCATAGTCGATCTGATGATTGACATGTAATTTTTCTTTTATGAAAATGTTGTGTGTGAATCGATCTAGTAGTTGCTTGTGAAGCTATGGGAAAACGCTGTTAGTATAAATCGATCTAAATATTGGCATTTAGATCTGGAATCTGAATGCAACTCTCTCTAAAAAAAATTCGACCCAAAAACGAATGTTATTTCTCTATCCAACCTGGGTTAAGCGTGGTTTATTTATTCTCTCATGGGTTTTCAAAATATTGTGTAACTTTATTTGGACTTGTTCTGGAAGTAAATGGGACTCCCATTTACTGGATGGTCAGCAATAATTCCAACGGTGGCCTCTCTAAAACAGTAATCCTTCCAATTAATTAATAAGCTTCTGGAGATTATTAAATAGTATTGGAATGAAAATATACTGGGGAATGAGGAAGTTTTGAATTATGTACAGTCCGGAGTCAGTAGCAGGATAACATTATGTTGATAGACGGTGTGATCAAACCATGGAACATGTTGAGAGCACTTGGGAATGTTTCTCCTTACCTTAGTGGGTTCGTCACCCGAGCTCAGGGGTGACTTTAGGCGGAATAACGCACGCCAGATAGAGTCAGTTGGTTGGGTGGAAAGTCGAAGTCGAGATTTCAGTCGGTCTAGTATTTTAACTTAGAAAATGAAGTTTTAATTACTAGTTGTTAGTGTTAGTCGTTAAAGTGGCTAGCTGCATTTATAAAATGAGATTATAGTTTCCTCTTTGAATAGTTGAATAATTTAATGCTAAGTTGTAAAGTGCAGGGAAGGAGTTGTAATGAGGATGCAGATGAAAAAGTATGGTAGGGCACCATACAGTATATATATGCATTCGATTATGAAACAGATTATTTTTATCCTAATCATCAAACTGTAACTGTCTAACCCTGTTGTATCTTATCAGCCGCCTCGGGGATTCTTGGCCCTTCACCTGTTGCTTGTACTTGGATCGCTCGACGAATGCTATAATAATGGCGATAGGGATTTTATTCATGCATAATTAAAATTTGTTGATATAGATTGGTCTCATTCCAAGGATTATTACATGAACAAAGCATTGTATCTGTCACGCCTATGTTAACTATGTCTATTGAATAACCTGTGAATTGAGAAAGATCTCCTAATTGTGATTGTATAGAATTATTGAAGCGCTTGCATGACAAGTAGTCGAATCATCCTACAATGACAAGAACTCAAGGTAAAGTAAGTGACAAATGGAGGCAGTCAAATTAACCTCCTTGTATTCCTTGCTTGTAGTATAAAATGTTTCTTATGACTTAGGTTGGTTTTAGAGGTTTTGCGAGTAGCATGAGGATCACATGGAAAAATAAAGAATATGTATGTTATCTTTTGGTATTCCTTAAGGAGGTTTTTATGGCCAAACAACGTAAAAATGAGCTTAATCCAATTGGCATAACTAATTCTTCCTGATATAGAGTGAAACAGTTTCACAATCTTTTAAGAGTCACTTCCAGTTCAGTTGGGATGTCACAATTTGAGTGTCCTTGACATTGTTATCTTAGGTGCTTTTGGTATACTACCTTTTCATATGCTCTCATGGTGAGGAAGTTGTACAAAGTGTTATTACGTATGAATTGAATCTAAGAATGACTGTTTAGGAGAGATTGCTCCTTAATCCTTATTTTTCTACAGGAAGGTAATACTATAACAAGATAATTAAAAAAATGTTACTGTTATCATACTAATTTATGGTATGCGTAGTAAGACATCTTCAAGGCACTATGATGACAACATGTTGTGAATTACACTAAAGATAATTTCTTAAATGATTGGTTTACAATGTGCATGAAATTTTTCTTATCAAGGTCGCTGCTAACAGCCTGGTGCCTCACTAGCAGTGACCCTGATTGGGTGCTCTTCTTGCACCACTTGCTCACTATCAGGCTACCTAAAAATATATATATATATATATATATATATATATATATATATATGCCAATGTCAACAAATATACATGTACCTTGGGGGGGATAGGGTCACCAATTTGGGTTTCTTCAAGCACCAAATCAGAGAAAGATATGTACACAAAGGTACAAAGAAAGCGATCTAGACATAAACATACCTGCTGGCTCATCAAAGGTGGGCCACCGGTTTGGTGCTCTTCAAGCACCGGTGCCTCACTAGGGTCCTGCATATAAAGTAGCATATATATGTTAATTTCATATAAAATAGTGAATCAGAGACATATATACTATTTGGAAGGAAAATGATGAACTACCAAAGAAAGTGAAACATGTACATACCTGTTTGGGGGGAAGAGGTGGGTTGACAACAACCTCGCTTTGGTGCTCTTCAAGCACACCACTGTCACAACAGGTTCCTACATAAAGTAACATATGTCAAAGCGATATGTAAGTTACAAAATGATTTTTCCAAACAAAGCAAAACATAATTAAAAGCATATTTCAAATAATACCTGTGTCTGCGAATCTACCTCTGCATGAGAGGGAATAGGCTGCGAGACAATATACTCATCATGGGAAACCTACATAAAACATGTTACATATAAAAATTAGGATACATATCGAATGTTACTTGATCAAGATATGTGTACACATACGTACAGAGAAAGCAATCTACATAAACATACATGCTGGCCCGTCAAAGGTGGGCCACCGGTTTGGTGCTCTTCACGCACCAGTGCCTCACTAGGGGCCTGCATATAAAGTAGCATATATATGTCAATTTCATATAAAATAGTGAATCGGAGACATATATACTACCTAGAAGGATAATGATGAACTACCAAAGAAAGGGAAACATACATACCTGTTTGGGGGGAAGAGGTGGGTTGACAACAACCTCGCTTTGGTGCTCTTCAAGCACGACTGTCACAAGAGGTTCCTACATACTGTAACATATGTCAAAGCGATATGTAAGTTACAAAATGATTTTTCCAAACAAATCGAAACATAATTAAAAGCATATATATAATTAAGAGAATATTTCAAATAATACCTGTTTCTGCGAATCTACCTCTGCATGAGAGGGAATAGGCTGCGAGACAATATACTGTTCCTGGGAAACCTGCATAAAACATGTCAAGTATCAAAATTAGGATACATATTGAATGTTAAAAAATCTATACTATAAATATATAAATAAAGTTAAAAAATTAACAAGTATAGTTCTTACCCCTATTGGTGAAGAACCAAACCCATAAGCAATATTGACAGCCGCATCAATGTTCTCAACATTGATCGACGAACTATGCGACTGTGGTGTGCCATGGGACACCAGCTTTATATTTGTTCACATAAATTGTAAGATAATTAAATAGAAATAAAGTGTGAAACAATTGAATATTTTGACATGAAACAAAATATAAGATTAAAATAATGAGTTTTACTTACAAAGCGAAGTAATCCATCATCTCGGAAGTCAGAAGCAGGGCCATAGAATATGCCTCCACACGATGTGCAAGGGTGTGGAGTAACACTACGCTCTGAAGACTCTACATCTCCTTTGTGATCTGTATATGGGCCCGCCATAGAAGTGCCAGCCCCTTAGTCTACATTGCCTTGGACATCAGTCCCATGCTCAAGCAATGTATCTACCATGTCAAATCACTACTACATTTTGACAAAAAATCCGATGGCCATATTGTCGGATTTTCAACACTTCCCTGTTGCATGTACCACACTATGATTTTTTTTAAGCATCGGTGGATTTTCGTCGGTTATCCGACATCTTTTCGATCCGTCGGTAAAGAGACACCTCAGTTTACCGTCGGTTAAATGTAAATCGTCAGTTATCTGACATCTAATTCATAATAAACTTTAAACGTAAGCGTCAGTTAAGCGACTGTGGAGAAAACGTAAGCGTCAGTTAAGCGATAGCGTTGCCATCTAAGAAAGCGATGGTATTGAATTTAAAAAAAACAAAATCACCTACAGGCCATCGCGTAACCGACGGCTATAAAATGTAAGCATCGGTTAAGCGACAGCATGGCCGTCGGTTAAGCGACAACATGGCCGTCGATTAAGCGACGGTAGTCAATTTTTTTTTTTTAAACAGCCTTCAGGCCGTCGGTTAACCTACGGCTATAACTATTTTTAAAAAAAAATACAAATTCCAGAGGGGTGTCTCCCAAAATACTCCCCAACGATGCATGTCATCATTCTGCATATATTGTAGCTATTGTAACAGTTATTTTGAGATTGCAATTCTGCACGTGAAGGCTGGAATTTTGTTAGGGTGAAGTGGAGCCAAAGCCTGTTTTGTAAGATCCCATAGATAGTAATTTTCTGGGATGATGAAGGTTTCAGTGGCCTTTCTCATTCCATTAATCCAGAGGGGTGTGGCCCAAAAGACTCCCCAAAACTAGGATCTAAGTCACAGATCTTCCTCTTGCCATTTAAGTAGAGGCCGATGTTCATATTCTTGTTCTATACGTTTCATTAATATAACTTACATTTTCCAAAACAAATCTAAATAATTATAATTTAAGTTTCATTTTTCAAAACAAATCTAAATAACTATAATGTAAGTTGCATTTTTCAAAAAAAATCTAAATAATTGTACAGCTATCTATGAGGATGCTTGATTGAATACATTCACATGGTTTGAATGAACACAACATGTTCAATCATCAGCTGGTGCAGTATATTTTGTCAAATAGTGCTCCTAACATGGATATCTATTAAACTTCATCTAAGCATATGCTTATTTATGGTCTCCCATAAACTTTTTGGTGCTTGAATTATGCCTATTAGGCATGTCAGTGTTATCACTGTTAACATCTTGTCCCAGAATTAATCAAGATTTGGCATTAAGAGATCAATAGAAATGGATTATAAGTAATATTTCTCTCATGATGTCTTTCTCACAATTTCTTTAATCTTGACTTGAGTCCACCAACTAAGTTCAATAGAATAATTCACAGCTAGCATGGGAATGCAATTTCCAAAGACGCATTTAAGTGCAAAATGACTACTTGACATGGTGTGATGCTTTGTATGACGACTGTTGGATATCAAGTTAAAAATTATATTTGACAATTATTGATGATACAATATCTCATATATCATATATTCTATAATGATACAATATCCTAGTTTACACTTAGAACTTCGATCTCAAAAACCAAAACAGAATTTGGTCGTATACCCCAAGCTGCAAATCCACTTGGCCCATATCCATAATCCGGTGAACACTGCAATAAATTCAAAAGTGATGTTTATTAAAATCCCAGAGAAGCAAATTAATTTATAAGAACAAATTATTTTCTGTGATTCCCATGGTTCCTATGCAACATACATGGCTAACATGTGAATGGCACACTAAAGAGAATGTGTTAAACTTGCCACAAGAACTGTGAATGAAAACCTATATTTATATTACTTTTCTCCATGCATGCATTGTGACTGTAAAATTTAAATTTATGCAGTCAAAATTTGCTTCCCAGACATTACATAAAAGAACAGAAGCTCCTACAATGAGAATCCCCATTACAATGATTATTAATAGTTCATAAAAAAGGGGTTCCATTATGGGTAATGACCAATACAAAGACAATAGGAAGGAAAGAGATTGATGTTTCCATGTTTTTGAAACCATTTTTATGGTTGACCCCAAATGGTTTTACAAAGAATACTTTCACATCATCTACAAACATTACCACAGGAAATGATAGACAGGATTTGTATGCCACAATAATGATGATGGGCAAATGTAATGAAGGGCCTCTCAATCCTGAATTTTAAGGGGTGTGTCTCTCTTTCCATCCTTTCCAGATACATTTTCATCCCACCCAATAAAAAATGCATCTTTTTTATGTGATCATAAAACCTATTGTACTATATGGTTCAGAGATTTCAGGGCCAGTGTAGGGCCTGAGGCGCGGGCACAAACTTAGTGAAACAGCACACCCTACACAAGATACCATGATGCAACCTCATCCTACTACTCTGCACTGCATAGAAGGACTTCCACCTATCATCTTTCTCAGCAAAGGGCTTGCTGATAGGTGCCCGTCACAGATTTTCTTCCCACTCAAAGGGATTCATCGACCTTGTATGTCATGGGAGGTACAATACAGGGTTCCCCAACTTCTTTCCCTCTGAGATAGTTCAACCAAGATTTCTCAGCCCTAGCCATTCTCTGGAGGAGATTATCAAGCTAATTCTTGGCACAATGGTGGCGGTGGATGATGATGGATCCTCTTTTAATTTGGATACTGACCATGAAGTTGATGTTCCTTTACCACCATAGTCTTGGTTACTTTCTGGAGGACCTGTCATAGCACCACTGTTGCTAGGATGCTTTCTTCTCCCAGATTGTTATATGTGTCACTTTCTATAGTTACCTTGTTGGGTTTCCTCCTTTTTTTCTATATTGTTGTCCTATTCTTTCTTCTAGAGTTTCCTTAACCTTAGATTTTATAACTATGAAGGACCTGCTCTAGGAACTCCTGAGTCCTTATTCTAGTTGCCAAATGTTGTTCTTCCTAGTCCAATTGAACTATTTTGGCCATTTAAGAACATTAATATAACTTCATTTCATTTCATGACTCTGACACAGCCTGATAAGCAGACAATCACAAAAAAATCAAAAGAATAATGGAAGAAAATAAAAAGGAACAGAAAATCACTTAAACCTCGAATTACCTTGTCAAAAGGCCACCTAAGGTTTCCTTAAGTCATTTCACTTGTCATTGTTTGTATTTGATGAGTTTGGAGCTGATTTTCTTAGTAAATTCTGCATGTGGATTTGGAGTTGATTTGGCACTGACTTGGAGGTGATTTTAAAAGGGAATTCATTTTTTATTGTTATCTACCCAGCTGCTTGCAGATTGAAAAACACATTTGTAGAGTTCGTGCCATTTAGATTGGAGTTGGAGGTAGCACTGTGAATTTGAGACTTCAGTCTTGTATTTACTTTTTAATTGTTTTAAGGAAAAGTAACATGGATCTAGAGGCAAAGGATGCCATTGCATGGACCATTGCGCATTTGTGGTAAAGTAATTAATGGAGCAATACAGGTTAACATGCCACTTAATGCATATTTCAGGGAATCTAAAATGCTGCACTACTGTCCTAGCTGATCTTAAACATCAAGCGGAGGTAACAACTTGAATTTGAGACTTAAGTCTTATATTTACTTTTTAATTGTTTTACATTTAAGGAAAAATCAAATGGCTCCAGAGGCAAAGGAAAACCACTGCACATCTGTGTCAATAGGAAAACTTGCACGTATCTTGAACATCAAATGGAGGTAACAACTTGAATTTGAGACTTGAGTCTTGCATTTAATTTTTTGTTGGATTTTTATTACCTCAGAAAGTGTACATCTGATTCACAAAGTGCCATTAATGGTAGCAGTGAGTGGAGGAGAACTGGGAGCATACAGAGAAGGCATGTGTGACATATATGCATGTCTGTACACAGCAGTGAGGTCTGGTATACTTATGGTACCTACCTTGTGGAGAAGTTGGTTGTCCCACCTACAAATACCAAAGGTCTGGTAGAAAACAACATGAAGGTAGTAGCAGCAAAGAAAATCGTATTGGATTCAGTGCAGAATCATTTAATCCCTCATATTTCCAGGAAGAACACTGCCAAAGAGATGTATGTTGCTTTGGGTACCTTGTACCAAAGTGTGAAAACATCCAAGAAGATGTTCTTAAGGACAAAATCAGCGCAACTTGCCTAAGCAAGATAGATAAAGTGACAAGCTCTCTCGTGAAGATAACAGAGCTGAGAGATCAGATTGTTGCATATGGGGACAAGGTGGAGGATAATGATACATGAAGTTATGTTTAAGAAGTGCATGATCAAGTTTAAAGGTAGGTAGCATAGAATGCTTAACCATTGCTTATGATGCACCAATCAATGTGAATCCTAGAGATTAATCTCCTGTCTGGGATTATGATTTAAATTTGTGCCAATGCATGTATATTGTTGCATAAACATGATATAATGTTGATACCTCTATGGGTACATATTCAATGTGATGCACAATGTGATTAATGCATAAGAGCATATATAGGGAGGACTTCCTATCCCATTTTGGAAGTGTGGGAGAATAGGGAAGCTTCCCAAGTGCATGAGCTTATACTTGAAAGATATTGTTTTGTACTTGGCTGGATCACTCTATCAGATATTGATGTTAAGGAAGCTGGTGCTTTGCCATGGATTCCTGAATTGGGAAGAGACAAGTTGCTTGAAATTGAATAATTCATAAGTTTTAGTAGAATTCTGTGCCATAATGTTCATTTTGGCCATACAGGGGAGCTATCAGAGCTGGCAAATATCATTCTAGATATACTCTCTCAGCTTCAAACATTATACAAAAAGCATAGTGTGAAGGAAAGGGGTTGGTTATTCTTAAGGCATAGTGCATGGCTGTCTTTAATTTTATCATTGCTCCAGGCAGGTCTATGGAAAGTGTCTCTGAGAAAGATCCTAGTTTCAAGAGAGGACACATTTTGGATAGAGCGGACATCTAAAGATACTTCATTACTCACACTTTGTGAGAAGTTAGTTTTTTGTGTATTAAGGATGGGAAATCAAGCGTTTTGCTGAAAATATTGACATCCCTTTTGAGCATGCATGTCGGGGCACTACGAAAAGCTGTGCTTTTTGTTCTTGATGGAAAAGAATGCGAAGATGATGCACTGTTTTCACTAAATTTGCTGCTTCAAGCAGGTTATGACAAGTCAAAGCAGGAAGAGCTATTGGGGAATCTAGGAGCTAGCTTTAAGATTATAGAGTCTGTACTTGGAAATCTGACAAAGTTTAGAGGAATTGTGAGCAAAGAAAACACAGGGAACATGAACAAACTTTTTCTGACCTCCTCGTTGCATGGTTTCCCATCACATGTTCATCCAGGGAGTGCAGCTGTGGTCTCTTCTACCCTCTCTGTTGAGGGATTTTTGTATACAATTGAGAAATTTTTCAGAGCAAGAGATGCATTAGGGGGAATTGAGGTTGATGCAGAAGTTTTCAATAGTTTACTTGAGGTCATAATGACCATAAATTTTGACAGACTATTTGAGGGTATACATGATAAATGTAGAATCATGTTCAATAATTTAATTCCCTCTATAGAAGAGAGATGTATGTATAGTGATCTATTTTTGCTGAAGAGCATGGAAAGCCTGGTAAAAGAAATGAACTCAAGCAAGGAGGTTAACTTATCTATTAAAGAGCATCTACTTACAAGTGCAACTGATATGGTGGAATGCCTGAGAACAGATCCTAGTAAAGTCATTTTGCTTAATTTTTATTTGGGGAACACTAAGGACTCATTGATGTTGAACCAATCCAACAAGTTCCGGGAATTTCTTGGAGGCAATGGTAACTTTTTGCCTTTAATTGATGCTTTGGATGGATTCCATAATGAGTCAGTGAATATGAAGGTGCTACAGTTGTTTGTTAATCTTTTAACAGGTGATCCGAGTTATATTAACTTGAAACACACCTTGCAAGAAAAGTTATTATTGATGGATTCATCTTCTTTGGCTTCATGGCTGGAAAAAATGCTGCTAGGATATATTGCTCAATCAACTGTAGGTAATTTGCCAACAGTAGTCTCTAATTCAGTAAGAGATTCAGCTATTGCTTTCATCAATGCTCTGGTGTCACCTTCATCTGATTCAAAATCAAGAGAACTTTGTGATCACATTCTTGATGCATTGCTTGTGGGTCTAGAGAAGGCATTCCTGTGGGTCTCATTTGGAAGTTCTTCTCATGGATTTTCATTCTTCAAATGCATTTGAAAAAATCAAAATGGCATAGAATATTTTTTCTACCCTCAGCAATGTAAGTTGTCCTCCAGTGGAACTTAACAGCACACAATTGGTTTGCTGGTCTTTGCTAATTTCAAGACTGATGTTGATTCTTCGGCACATGATTCTCCACTCTACAACCTTCCCATCCTGGTTGATGTTAAATATAAGAAATAAGTTAATACAAATTACAAAAGGAGGAACTTTTCAGCTTCCCACAGGAACAGGTTATTTAGAATCATGGGTATATCATGTGGTACAAAGTGTTATAAATGTGAATGAGGGAGTCACAGAAGAGCATGGAATGGATGATCTCTTTCAACAACTTATTGACGTTAGTGGGGTTCATAACTGGGGTATTGTAGAACACAAAGTTCTTCAAGATCTGGGTTTAAATTGGTCTGATCTCTATTCCGTTGTTTGTCGCATTTTGGAAGTGTGGCAGAATAGGGAAGCTTCTCAAGTGCATGAGCTTATACTTGAAAGATATTGTTTTGTACTTGGATGGATCACTCTATCAGATATTGATGTTAAGGAAGCTGGTGCTTTGCCATGGAGTCCTGAATTGGGCAGAGACAAGTTGCTTGAAATTGAATACTTCATAAGTTTTAGCAGAATTCTATGCCATAATGTTCATTTTGACCATACAGGGGAGCTATCACAGCTGGCAATTATCATTCTAGATATACTCTCAACATGATTTTTTTATGTTAAAGAAAATGCCCAGGCCTGAGGGTTTGATTCCTATCTTATCCTCACAACTTATCCTCATCTGGTTGAATTGTGTTTAATACAATTTTATTCTTTTCCTTTTTTGGTAAGTGGTGCCTCATTGTAAATCTTCCACTAGAGGTAAGCTTCTTCTCAGCTGATAGGCAGGATGTTTGCTCCCCATTCTTGATTCCGTCCTTGTAGGACAAGTGAAGAGTGGCATCTAAGATCTCTAAATTTCTTTGTATCTACAGGTCAACCTTCGAAGAACATTGATGTGTCTCCAAAACCATGGTCACTAAAGGAATAGTTGAGAGAGAGTCACGATTAGATTGACTATAGGCAGTAGAGCCAACCCTACTGTAAAGGACTGCTGAGGTAGCCTTGGAAAGACTCTAATAGAGGAAGGGACAAGCTTTGTAATCCTGTGAGCCATCCTATATTAGGATGGTGTAACTACTAATAATAATTATTACTATATATCACTGATATAAATATTGGCTAAAAACACATATTGCTCAAAAAGATCACAGTAAATTATTCTAGCATTTGGAGTTCTGTGGTCCTTCAAGAATTGGGCTATACCTTCTGCTCTATGTTTTGAGGTTCTAGGGTTCCACCTGATATATTATCATTCCCTCTTAGCTCAATAATATGAAATCATTTGCATCCGTACTCTCACATCTCTGCTTGAAGTGTAATATTGAAATCCAGATTTTCAAGATCTATTCCCAATTCCATAATAATCAAGCACCAAAATAACCACTACATAATAAAATAATTACTACATGGCACTTTTATTTTCATAATTTTAACTTCACAGTAAACTAGGCCTGGAAGCCCTAGAAAAAAATTAAAAGCAAAACATAAGAATTTAAGTGCATTTTGATTTACCTCAAAGAAATGAAAAGGCTACTATCATCTGATTTCCCGTGCAAAGCCCTACATGAAGTTTATTCTTATTAATAAAACTATGTGGTTCAAAAAGAATTAAAAGACAACAATTCCAAATATTTTTAACGTAGTCAACTATAATCAGCTATCTCAAGCGCTAAATCTTACTTCTTTAATATCCAGTTTCATTTTCTACAAAGGCTTAGCGAGAGAGTTTTCATGTAACTATCTTTCAATTTCAAGTAATTTATAACACAATTTCAATTATAAAATATTTGTAAATGCATGTGACAAGAAAGAACAAAAAGAAGAAAAAGAGGCAGGAAAAAAGTAGATTACTGAACTGAGACAGTGGACTAGATAACTGAAAAGAAGATAGAGACAAACTAAAAGAATTAGATCCCCAAGATTGGGCATATTTTACCTCAACTAAGTATACAAGGTGAAGTTGGAGAATCAAATTTGTCTATAATCGAGTAAAGACATTAACTGAAATGTACAGAAGCTTCCTAGCTAGGCCATTTGATGTCATTCTCCTACGCTTCACCAGCTTAAATATTTAATACACCTTTGAATGTTATGTTTGATACAAAACAGGAAAATTACAAATTTGTATGAGTTTTAGAACCTACTCAAGAAGTTTGACTACAACATAAGAGCATGTTGAAATCACCAACCCTCAGTCAGCTCAGTATGTTATAAGACTGCAGTCTAAGAAATCCCAACAGTGATGACCATTGCATTGATCATCCTTAGCTAGCACGAATTGTTTGATATCTATGATTATGGGGAAAATTTGAGGGGAGATTCCAAATAGAGATCCCATTAGCTATGGGGCAAGTTCTCTAAGACAAAATTTTCATTTCCCCATGAAAGGAAAGATGTTGATCTAAGCCCAAAGAAGCTTGTAAGTTGTAACCCACCATGTGTGTAGATTGAAGACATTGCAACACATGAAGAGTTCTTTTATCGCATAAATGTGTCAGCATTCTGATGTATTTCCAAAAGTCAGCCAGGTCTTCATAGACAGCTCCCTGGAAGAAGGAACCTGAAATCGTCAGCATTCTTTACCAAATAGGATGGGAGATGGACTGCAGAAAATGTATGGGGTATAGAACCCATATTTTTGAGTATTTCATGAAAGTAATACTCCTCTGGTAACATGTCATAGAAAAAGGTGTTGGGCACTGGCCAAATTTTGTTGGAGGGAGAGTGAGTTGATACCCTAAACTATCCATCAACAATGTTGCAAATAATTTTCTATACAATAGGCTACAAAATCCTCACTATCTCATGAATCTTCAATGAAGTAAAATAAGTTTGAAGTTTTTTATTATAAAATCCCTAGATTAGGAAGCAAGTCGAACCTAACCTAGTAATTTCCAAATTGGAGTGACAACAAAGATTTTCCAGAAGTTATTTTGTGCTTATTTGAATACTTTGGCTCTCAAAATATAAGAAAAGTAACAGCTGGAAGATTAAAGGTAGGAAAGGATGCAACTGCAATGCAATGCAATAGCAGTGACCCTCACCTCACATAGAGAGTGAGAGGGAAATTCAGGGGAAGAAAATTTCTGACTTGAAACTATATTATGAACACAGTCTTTTTAGATTTTCCATACCAGTGTAAATCCATGCTAAATAAGATTTCTTCTACATAAAGAGCTTGTTTTTTTAATTCCAAATCAAAATTATTTAAGCAAACATAGATTAATCACCAATTTGAGGCATTCTGTTAGCCTCAGTGTGACCTATGCAAACCGTCCTCTGCCTCTACAAACCCTCCTCAACCCCTCCTCTGCTTCCCTCTCCTCTACAAGCTCTGTCCCCTATGGCCCTATCCTCTTCGGCCCTCACTTATTGTTCATGAGATGAAGAATGACCTATTGACTGCTGTGTTGAGTTGTGTATTTTTTTCCCTTGTCCATGGCATTGCTATGTTTCAGCCAAATAAATGTTTTTTAATGCAACCCTATCAAACCCAAGAGATAACAATGAGGGTTGAGCCAAATATAGTAATGAGGCTTCTCTTCCTTCCACAAATCGACTTGGTGAACCTATATAAAGGTATACATTGTTGTTGTCTCAATATACAAGAAAAAAGCAGATGGATTGGTTTCCCAAGCATGCAAAGATAACGCAGATGGTTGTGGTTCTAGGTAGATGCCCACAGATTATTGATAGAGAATACAGATGGGTATGGAGATAGGGTTGCATGAATTATAGGAGAAACCCTCGACTTTCCTCTTTTCCACAACAAACATCCCAAATCGATTTTCTATTTTTGGTTTAAAACATAAAATAATTCCGTAATCGATTTCCACCATATATTTGGATCCAAGGGATGACAACGCTTGGTGGGTAGAGTGCTATAGTTACCACTCCCATACCAAAAAATATAATTGCAATTGTTATGTATTGGGAAGCCCGCTCCAATCCTACCAATACTATTTTCACCATGTTTGTTTTATGAATGGAGTAAACAAAACCAAGTTTTAACCATTCTCTCATAGGTTGTGAACTTTGTGTATCATATGTGCAATAATATGCATAAAGATTATCAAAGGTGGGCAGCTTCTCACCAACAAAGACACCCTACACAAAAGCTTCCCATGGCGCTAACATTCGTCGGATATGCAATGGCGATTTCCAAAGGTGTCGTCGCTTAAGCGATGCTTACTAACACACCGTCGCTTAACTGACGGTTATGAGAATAGCCGTCGCTTAACCAACACTTGTGGCCACATATACAAAAAAAAAATGTATCCTTGTGATTTTTGGTAAGTTTAAAAAGAGAAATCCATGCGCCGTCAAATTTTTCCATCGGATTTTGGATCGAAATGTAGTAGTGAATAATGCCTCCTGTGTATACTCAAGGAAAGGACCTGCGGGAGGATATACCCGAGGGGGTTTTGGTGTGTGTGGTGGGAATGGAAAACTGTTGGGATATTTCCTGTCTCCTTCCCTATCTTGGGGCATCCCATGACCAACACCCTGGTTGCCTAAGAGATCGAAGTAGTTAACATGTTTCCCTAGGATGAATTCTGCATACAACT
>LPNX010913050.1:412120-436917 GCA_001517045.1 Pseudotsuga menziesii
CATTTGAAAAGGGAACCTTTTTTAGGATATACTAATTGAAAATCCATGAGTAATCTATGGGATATGTCTTCTAGTTGTCAAACTATGTGAATAAAACATGCTTTGACACCAATTGTTTGAATATTTATAGATGTTGAGATGGCGGGGGTGAATCGGTATTAGACACTTCTACTAATTTTAACTTCATCACTTCAAGTAATAATCAAACATTAATAAAACAATCAACAACTATTCAATACAAATGCACAATATATAATGATTTTAAATGGAAATCAAAAGAGGGATAAAAGCACCAAAGTTGTATCCTTTACTAATAAATTGTTTTTTTGGTTCCTCATACCACCATATGCGATATGCAACATTTGCAAAACGCATATGCAATATATCGCATATGCGTTTTGTAAATGTTGCATATCGCACTTGCGATATATCGCATATGCATTTTGTAAATGTTGCATATTGCACTTGTGATATATCGCATATGCGTTTCGTAAATGTTGCATATCGCATAAGCGATATATTGAATATGCGATATTTAACATTACAAAACACACATGCGATATATCGCATATGTTATACATTTCCACGAACCTTAGCCTTGTGTTTGGGCTTGGGTTATTCCGAACGTACCATCAATAACGCATACGCATTCTTGATTTGCACTTCGGAAGTGCATTTCTGATTTCCTAAATGGCACCAAAAAGTGGAACCAACTTCGTACGACAAGTCGGTCTACTCGAAAACTACTATATTTATTTCCAATCCATCCTCCATGATTTTCTCTCTAGATTCCAAAAGTTAGCATGTTTTTCCATCATCCATGACAACTCAATCATGATTTCACTAATTCATGAGGTACTTGACTGATTAGGAAAGTTGTTTATCCACCCATGGGGGTTTATCATATTTAGTAAGTTTTCTTTTTGAGCTAGATGAGTTGTCTCCTATGCAACTAAAATTTACCTATGAGGGGTGTACTATTTATGTACATTATTATTCAACATTAATCAATGAAAGGATACACTCCAATATTCATCTCATGTTATTCAGTCTCTCTATCTTCTCTCTATTTTCCTTGTACATGCTTGTGAGAATTATCCTGTAGCAATATCTATTTCATGTGCTTCTTCTTTGGATGCTTGTGAGAATTATCCTATAGAAATATCTACTTCATGCGCTTCTTCTATATTCTCTACTCTATATATTGTTTTTCATTTTAATTGATCAACTTACAAACAAAGTGCTCAATTTAAATTGTCAACCCATGGTTGGTTATTTCAAAGCCAACTATGCAAAATATATGCATGAACACACAATAGCTAATAAAAATAAATCACCATGTTCATTCAAAATAAAAAATTTGCAATCTAAAACTGTATTATGCCATTGATCAAACAAATCCTTAATGTTAATTCAATCTTCAAGAATAAAGGGACTCGCCAGCATTCAAATCACAACAATCCTGGAAATAATTAACTAATTTACTTTTGCAAGAAGTTAATTCCAAATTACTAATGTAAGGAAAGATACTTGGAATTGAAACAATATGAAATGCCTTCTCATTCAATCAAATTCACTCATCATTAATAATCTCAACAATAAAGGAAATTTAACATTAACTAAACTCAATGACAAAATACAGAGGTAACATGACCCTTCTATACTTCTAAATAAAAAAATCAAAATGAACAGTTGATTGTTCAATTGATTGCATTCCTAATTAACCAGTTGTTTCATAACTCAGACAAAAATGCAAGAAATAACTCAGAGCACATTGTTTCAGCAACCTGGGAGGAAATGTAAATTGACTCAAACAACTCCAATTCTAATTACAATTCCAGTTGTTGTGTATCGATTGTTGGGACATCTATATTCTTTGTGTATCAGAAAACTCATACACTTCCTTGTGTATCAGAAGTTGGGGATATTCCTTGTGTATTGAAAAACTCATACACTTCTTTGTGTATCAGAAGTTGGGGATATTCCTTGTGTATTGAAAAAATCATACACTTCATTGTGTATTGACAAATGGGACTAACTTTGTGTATCGGAAAACTGATACACATCCTTGTGTATCAGTAGCTGGGATGTCTATCCTCTTTGTCTTAGCGAATTGGTACACTTCCTTATGTATCGACAGTTGGGGTAACTCCCTGTGTATCGAAAAAATGACACACTTTGTTGTGTATCGACAAGTGGTACTATCTTTGTGTATCGACAAACTGATACACTTCCTTGTGTATTGAAATATTTCTTTATCCGAATTTCTCGTAGCATTAAACTAATTGCATTAATCTCAAATAGGTTATCTTATTTAGGAACAAAACCCATAGACACAAATTTTAAGCATTATTAATTCAATGAAATAAAAATGAGTTATACCTACCCATAATCCCCCCAAACTACATAGTTGCATGTTCTCATGCAACAAACTCCATGCTCTCATGCAACAAACTCTGGTTAGTCCGAATATAAATTTGGGTCAAATCTTTTTCTCTACACGTGAGTGATGTTGAGAGAGGATTATGGTTTATCTGCCCTATCCCTATGTTCATTACAAGCAATCATCTCCTCCTAGCACTGTCTTTATGCCTTCTTAGTTAGCATGTATCTATTTTTATACTTCTTATGAGGAAACCCTAGGATACGAAATTTGAAACACAACCCCATCCAATTTATTCCACAGCTCTGAATGCATTTAACATAACCAAGGACCCGAGTCAAATCTTGAGTAAAATTTTCAAAAAAATAGGGGTCCCTTGTCTTCATAAGTCTCGAAGAAGCATCCCATGTGGATCTACTAACTTGTAAAGCATAAGGTTCTTGCCACTTTATAAGCTGCATACATGTAATTATGACATCTTCTTGAAGTCCTTCCAATTGATCAGCCTTTGATGGAGAAGGAAGCAACTTTTGATGCTTTTCAATAATTGGCACAGAAGATTATGGTTTGAAATCTCGGATCCATAAAGTAGAATTTTCTTCATTTTTCTGAATTACTTGTGAGGAATTCTACCACAATATCTAGTTAGTAACAAAAGAAGTGAATGCCCTTAAATGCACATCCCCTATGTGAGGGATGGTATTAAATTGAGTATTCATGGGACATGCCACCCCCTGTAAATACAATTCTGGCATAACAATTTTTTCTCAGAGAAATGACTTTGAGAGAGAGTATCTAAAAATTGGGGAACTGTAAAAAGTTCATGGGGCATTCCTTCCTTAAGATATTTCAACTCAAAAAGATACATGTTTTCATACAATAAATCTAAATAAGAAGGACACATGCCCCTAAAACTTAATAATTCTTGACTCAGTGTATAAATTGACTCATTTTCTTTCTTCATCATCTTATTTTTTTGTCAATTCCCTTAATTCTACCTACAATTCTTCCCTGGGAAACTTCTAAAACATCAACTCTTCTTCCTATTTCTCCATAAGTTCCTTAATAAATTTCTTTTGTGTGGGAAGAGGAATTACCCCTTCCCCATATAGGGTAGCCTAATATCTCAAATTATTTAACTGAGCTTTTAGCAGAGGAATATCCTATGTTTCCTCCTGGGCTTCTTCATTTAACTCAATGCTTTCACAAGGCTCTTGAACCATTACATTACCATGTTTTACAGGCAGGGTAGAGTCCTCAATTGTTGGTTCTTATGTTTCAGCAACTAAACTGGGTGTCTCAAAAACTTCATTATTTTCTACTATCACTGGTTCTTGTGTTTCAGTGACAACTTCTTTATTTTTCTGACTTGAATGCATTTGTCTCCAAGCCGAGTGTTCCATGAGAGTAACTTTCTATCCTACAATCCTAATGTAGGAATTCGAACCATCAAGTGAGTAATTCAAACCATGGGAGAATCTAGGAGCGTTAGTGAAGCTCACACATCAAATTTGCGTGCAAGAATCAGCAAAACCCATCAATTTACAGATAAATTACACACAATGTGAATAGAAACAAGATAATTTCAAACTATCTAACTATGAAACTCGTTATTATCTAGTATATAATACATCATAGGAGTTTCATGAGGCTTTAGAAGCCAATTGTGAGCATACAAGTCAAAATTGCCAAAATGGCATAAAACCCCCCTAGGTGGGCCAATCTCATCCCAAATCAGCCCAAAAATGCACAAATTGAGAAATTGTCATGGATGATGTGTTTTGGACCAATTATTACACCTTGGACAATGTGGATGTGGAAAACGGGGTGGTTTAGAGTCTCAATGCAACATTTAATGTACCAAATGAAGCCAAATTTCGCCAAAATCCTACACTAGTGCTCTAAGCCAACTTTTCTATCCACATTCAATGAATGGGAGCACACCATAAATTATGAGGGTGCATATGTGGTTTTTTACTGAGATGGAATGCTTAGGTGGGTGTGAAACTCCCATTATGACTTGGCATATGTCCAACTAAGCACCCCTAGTCCACCTCATAGTGTATTAAAGCTTAGAAAGCAATAAAAATGACAAATTAGTGCAACTAAGGTAGTAATGATGGATTACTATTCTAACATCTAAAAACATCCCCACATTCTAGGCATAGATATTCATCATGGTAATTGTCCTAAAAAACGACATTCCCCATCTTATTAGCAAGATCTGTAATGTATTTAATTTATGACTTGCTTGATTTTTCATTATATATTTCAATCATTGCAATTCTCCCTGGAGCACCTGTAACTCATGTTTCAGCAAGTCATTTTCCAAAATCATTGTCTCTATTTGAGCAGGACCATCTTCCAGAGCATGTTCTTTTGGGTCGAAAGACCTTGATGTTGAGGTTAAGTTGCTACCTTGTTCTTGTGTTACGAGAGCAATTCCTTGTTATCTATTTGTGCACCCTGGTTCTTGTGTGATAGAGGATGACCAAGGTCTTAAAATTGGGACTTCAATAAAATTTTTATGCAATTTTAATTCCTTTGCAAAGACAACAGACCGGATCCACATTGTTTTTAATGGAAAGGGTGACTAAGCTGAAGTTCTCAATATTCTTTTACTTCATCGCTGACTCAGAGAAATGAACCCCTATGTGAGTATTTCAACTTCGTTTGAAATGGAAGAATCATTATTTTGTGATGATTCTTCCTTCAAATTTCTAAATTCTTCAGAGGATTCACCCCCCTGAGTCACCTTCCTTGAGTTTTCAATCCCTTCCATTAATCTTTCTTCTCCACTTCCCAATGGAAATCCTTCCTGGGTTAATTCCTAAGAATCCATTGGAATTGTTTCTAATTCTTCATTTATGGGAGGCAAAATCTCATCATCCCGAGTCCTAGGTTTTTCAGAAGGATTATCTATATTTATTTCTTCATCAATTCCTTGGAAGGACCCGAGAATTGTCCCAGGGTTGTATGTATGTCGAACTTGACTTGGATGTCCTTGATCAACTTCTACCCTTTTATATTGCCTGTCTTTTTCTTTATCTGACAGGCTATGCTTCTCTTCCTTTTTAGATTTATTATCTCCTTCTTCTATGGCCATAGGGTTTATTCTAATAACCAATTGAACCCATGATTTATGCCTCTATTGTAACTCCCTTAATATTATAACTTTAATGAGGCCATGATTGGTAAGAGAATCTTGGGGGAACTTATCCTTTCTAACATAATGTGCCATGTTTTGTAGAGAGTTTAGAAGATAATAGGGAATGTTTACTGATATACCATGATGGAGGTGAGATAAAATAAAAACCATAGGTATAAAAAAATTTGTACCTACCTTCACATGTGATATACTTCTTCAGATATACTGCAACCTAGTCCCAAGGATGAGGTCAATACTCCAATGCAGTCCCTCGTCCACTCAGTCGAACAACTTCTCTTGCTGCTATGAAATATTATTTTGTGCTCGACACAAGGACTTTCCTACCAAATTAGCTCTTTCATGTTCTAGGTTGACCTATTACTTCTACTATGATTTGATCAAACACTTCAATTCTCATCCCCCCAACTTCTGAATAATATTCCATCAAATTTTGTGCAAATTGTAATGCAACCTCCTCATCAAACCCGGTCAATATTTCAAAATACAAAGTCCAACTAGCTTCCTTAAAAATTACAAAAGATTCCACATCTCGGTGCAATGGATCCATCGAATCTGGTTCATAGTGGATTGGGAGCCATCCCATGATGTTTTTAGGGATCTCAATTACAGAGGAAACCAGTAAAACTTTCAAATTTGGATATTGGAGTTGTAGAATGAAAGAAAATAATGTAAAGTGTGGAAAATCGTTGGCTATTATTACAAAGGCACTGTAAAGTAAGGTGTTGTAAGGGAAAAATTTGAAGCTTGTGGTGGAAGTTATAGATTATTTTTTGGTGAAGGGGCTCCAGTTAATAAGTATGGGAGAGTGTAATGATGGACCCCCTTCCCAAACTAAAAGGATTGGATCAAAGAATTAGTTTATTTATGCTTAGTTGTACCTATGATTAGGATCCGTACCTTTTCACTTACCATGATAGATTAGTGAATCGGTGTAGCCTGCTTACCTTGTCAAATCTCTTTAGTGGAGGCACACCTCATCACATGGCTTCAAGGCTCATGTGGGCCCTTGGAATGATGAGAAGGATGAACATGTCCACATCAAGAGAAGTGATGAGAACTGATGAGACTGGAAGAATTTCCAGTGTTTTGGCCAAAAAAGAATGACTAGCAGTGTTTCAACAAAGAACTGACAAAATATTAGCAAAGGAAATGATGTGATTTTAACATAAAGTGGAGATATTAGTGGAGTTTTGGAAAAATATATGGCATAGTTTCAGCAATGAATATGGCAGAGTTTCGGAAAAGGATATGATGGATTTTTAGTAAAGGATATGGAAGATTTTTGGCAAAGATATGGAACAACTTCGGCAAGGATTATGGCAGTGTTTTGGAAAAGGATATGGAATTTTTTGGAGAGGAATATGACATAATTTTGGCAAAGATATGGCATAGATTCAACAAATATATGGTGCAAATTTGGCAATGATTATGACATACTTTTGGCAATGAAGCAAATAACTTAGCGGAGTTTCAGCAAAGGATGTGGTGGAGTTTAGACAAGGAATATGGAAAAGTTAAGGAAAATATATGACACAACTTTGACAAGAATTATGGCATAGTTTCATCAAGGAATCCGAGAACTTATTGGAGTCCCAGCAAGGAAGCAAAGAACTTAACTGAGTTTTGGCAAAGGATATGGAAAAGTTTCAGTAACGAATATTGAAAAGTTTCAGCAAAGATATGGCAGAGCTTTGGAAAGGATTATGGTGAAGTTTAGACAATGAAGCAAAGAGCTTAGCGGATTTTTAGCAAGGAAGAAGAGAACTTAGTTGAATTTTGGTAAAGGATATGGCGTATTTTCAGCAAGGAATATGTAAAAGTTTCAACAAAGATATGGCGCAGCTTCAGCAAGGATTATGGTGGAGTTTCAACAAGGAAGCATAGAACTAGGCAAAGTTTCATCAAAGGATATGGCAGAGTTTGGAAAGGAATATAGCAGAGTTTTGGAAAAGATATGGCACATCTTTATCAAGTAATATGGAGGATTTTTGGTAAGGAAGCAGATAACTAATGGAGTTTCAGCAAGGAATCAAATAATTTAGCGAAGTTTTGGAAGAGGAATTGGAGTTTCAGAAAGGAATATGTCAGGGTTTTGACAAAGATATGCTGAAACTTCAACAAGGATTATGGAGGGGTTTTGGAAAAGAAGCATAGAAATTAGAAATGTTTTGGAAAAGGATATGGCAGAGTTTCAACAAGGAATATGACATAGTTTCAACAAAGATATAGTGCATCTTCGGTAATGATTATGGAGGAGTTTTGGAAAGGAAGCAAATAACTTAGCGGATTTTCAACAAAGGAATTGGTGGAGTTTAAACAAGGAATATCGTAGAGTTTAGACAAAGATATGGTACAAGTTCAACAATTATTATGGCTTCATCTTTCCTCTTCTTTCTTGACCCATACAATCCTCTATGTTACTTCATTGGATGACATCCATTTTCCAAATGACTAGCATTCCTCTGTTGTACTAAAAATATTGCTAAGAATATAAAACAACGTGTTTTGTTGTTGTGTCTTTTTCTTCCATCTTGCTCGCTTATAACTAATAGCAACTTCCCATTCTGGGGACATGTTTTGATCTATCCTTGCCATGATTTTGAGCTTATACTTCGCAGTCCTCAGGGGATATATCACATGCAGTCACCCAGATCCTCCATTTCCTTTAATCATCTACGCTTGTTTTCCCGCTTGATTGAACAGATTGTGCAATGATCATGAAACTATGTGGATTTAAGCCAAAATACTTTTCACCTGATGTCAACGCCTATTAGCCAGCAAAACACCCTTTGCGTGGAAGCAGTGATCAAATTTGAAGGGTGGGTCTTAATTTCAATTGGAAGGGCATTTATTCTTGGAGAATAAAAATAAACATAATTGTACTTCAATTAACAAGTATAAATTAATTAATCCCTTTCCCCCTAAAATTGCAAAAAAAATTATTTCCTAACCAAATTTTTATAATTATAAACAACTAAACCCTTTCCTCCATAAAACTGCAAAAAAAAATATCGCCCTTCCAAATTTTTATAATTATAAACAACTGAGTACCCCCTAATATCTATATGAGAAAACAAAATATTAAAACCTAATTTGAACACCTTAATTTGACATATACGTAACATTATTTTTACAACTCAAACTACTTAAACTATGCTATAACCATATTGGGGCATCTGTGTGATCTTATGCATAGTGCAAGATGTTGTAACTAGAGACGGTCTTATAAAAAATAGAATTGTGAGAGAATTACTCACTAATAACTATGTACAAAAGGAAACCACTAAGTAAAACGAGGCTATAAAAACCTATAACAACCAAAAAATGCGTATAAACCAACTAAAAATTTAATTCAAACTAAAGATAGGGAATCCACCCAAGCTTGAGAGATGTTATAAGAATCATAGGCATTGGGTTCCCAAGAAAAAATAATACATAGCTAAGAAAACATTAAACAATAATCCTACATACCAAGCAAGTTAGAAACGCTAGCATCACAGGGGTTGGGGCATGAAATTTTGTTGTTCAACACTTTTCGCAAAAACATACAAGTATGTGATGAAGGGGCAATGGAATCAATCCTAAGTAAACTGGAGACTTACAACTCACACCTACATGTCTGAGTCTCAACAATTTTCCTTTTAAATTGAACCAGTATACCAAAAGAAGTTTGTTAATGGATGGATTTGAGAAAGTTCTAGGTGTGAGTAAATAAGAGCTTGGGGCTCTAAAAAATTTTGTGTTTTGTACGAATCCACGATTTGGTGAATCAACAGCTATTGGTACAAATTAATGAAAAAAAATTATTTAATGAAAAAAATTAATGTGTCTACCACTTTGTCGAAACCATTTTCCCTATCGAGGTAGGCCATTACCCTCCTCCACCTTCGAAAAAATGCCTTGCAATGACATTGTTAAGGAGTGATAAGAAGATCACAACAATCCAACATGTTAAATCTCAGTTGATAGTGTTAAATACTTATATGGTAAATTTAACATAAGACTTACTTATATTTGTCTCGTACTCTTTACATCTTTCTACATTTGATATTTTATGGTTGTCTCTTCGCCTTGACCCAATTGATATTATAAGGTGAGAATGTGTGTGCATAACAATCCTTAGTTTTGACTATGAGATGAGGATTTAAAGAGAAGAGCATGTAAAACTAGGTAATTTTTATACGTATTTTGGTGGTGAGAGCCAAGGACAAATGTTGTGAGAAAACACAAATGTTTGGCAATCCAACATGTTAAATCTCAGTTGATAGTGTCAAAGACTTATATGGTAAATTTAACATAAGAATTACTTATAGTTGTCTCTTACTCTTTACATCTTTCCACATTTGATATTTTATGGTTGTCTCTTCACCTTGACCCAATTGATATTATAAGGTGAGAATGTGTGTGCATAACAATCCTTAGTTTTGACTATGAGATGAGGATTTAAAGAGAAGAGCATGTAAAACTGGGTAATTTTTATATGTAATTTGGTGGTGAGAGCTAAGGACAAATGTTGTGAGAAAACAAAAATGTTTGGATGGATGGAGGGATATTACAACATGATCATTTCACCCATAAATTGAAGACTAGTAGTAGGCACAAAGTTTTGAGCTCATTTTGAGCCTAGTAGTATGCTAGTAGTTGTTCTTTGTTGTTACAACTGCAATTGTTGACACATTGTCACACCTTAGACATGCTATATTTTTTTTCTACTTCAAACCAAGGATAACTCAATCTGACCTCCTTGCTTTCACCAAATATTCACTTGATTCCTCCTTTTAACCATCTTGGTTAGAAATTTTTTCTAGCAAACCCAAACAAGTAATCAATACATAAACAATAAGAAGAACAAGAAAAATAGAATGATATGGAACCAAGGGAAAGGGGGAAATGGAAACATTGATGGGGGGATAGTGATTCCAATTAGAATCAAACATAATGAAAACAAGGGTGTAAACATAACCATCCCTGTGATTTTTATGGATAAGATAATTTCAATGATCTATGCCCCATTCTTTGATAAATTTAACAATCAACGACCAAATTTCCTAACAAAATGGCCTAACAAGAACCAAAAACCTTACCAAAACTATTCCCTCAACATGGAATCATTGATTATAATGGTCATTTGCCACCTTCTTTTTCCCATTTGGATTCCCAACAAAAGTTGGAATGTCATACTAACCTATATACCTCACTTATTATAAGTCATAATACTTGATAAATTATAAGAGAACACACCTTCAACCTTGGAAATAATTATCTTTTGTTGGAGACTGACATGAGATGGGGGTCAGATGAGCTTCCACCTTCACGTGGTTGGCCCTATTTACTAGAGAATATTAAATTATTCTCAAAACAAATATAATCTTAGTAATTCAATGCTCTTGTTTTTATCGTCATCCTCATCCTCCTCCTCACCATCATCGTCATCATCATAATCATCCTCATCCTGATCCTCATCCTCATCTTCATCCTTATTTCCATTGTTGTCTCCATCAACATCAACACCATACTCATCCTTATCATCATTGTCATCATCATCCTCATCCTTATAATCATTGTCATCATCATCCTTATTGTCATCATCATCGTCACCAACATCATCATCATCAACATCATCATCCTCATCCTCGTTACCATCATTATAATGACCATCAACATCATCGGCATCATCACCATCAACATCATCGGCATCGTCACCATCATCATCATCACCACCATCATCATCGTCGTCGTCATCGTCATCATCATAGCCATCATCATCACCATCATCATCACCACCATCATCTTCATCATCGTCATCAACATCCTCATCCTCATCCTCATCCTCATTGTCATTAACGTCATCATCATCATTATCATTGTCATTGTCATCATCCTTATCATCATCTTCGTTATCATTGCCATATCCCTACCATTCTCCTCTTCATAATTGTGATCAATATCCTCATCATCACCATCCTCATTTCCCTCATGATCCTCATCGTCATCTTCATCCTCATCATTTTCCTCATCATCATCGACATCATCACAGTCCTCATAGCCATTCTCATCATCATCTCATTGTCTTTATCGTCATCATCGACATACAATTATCATCATCATCATCATCATTACAATCCTCATCAACATCATCATCATTATCATTAGCATCATCATCATCATCATCATCCTCATCATCACCATCATCACCATCATCATCATCATCATCATCATAATATCATCATAATATCATCATAATATCATCATAATATCATCATCGTAGTCATCATTATTTTTACTTATGTGTTTACATTTATAGTTGTTTAAAAATAATTATAAAAAATTTATTCAATANCAGTTAATTCATTGGATATCACGGTTCAGATTTCACGGTTGTAGTTAAAGCTCACTGCTTAGATTTCATGGTTCAAATTTCATGGTTGAAGCTCACGGTTCACATTTCACATTTCATGGTTGCAGCTCACTGGTTGGAGCTCTCGATTCACATTTCACGATTACAGCTCACTGGTTGTAGATCATGGTTGCAATTCGGTGGTTGGAGTTTATGGTGCACATTTCATGGTTGGAGCTTAGGGGTTGGAGCTCAGTGTTCATGGCTCAGGTTTCTCATGTATAAATAGGTAAGCATTGGGATCACTAATATGTTTTAAATCCCTAGTTTTTTTTAATATACAGTGAAAGCCCTAGTTTTTTGGAAAATCGTCATCATCCAATTTATAAATGGTTGTAATAATTTTTCCCCCATTGTCCAAATAGTTTTGAAATGATGTAAATGGATGAACTTGGGTTTTATTTTTCATAGGTTAAAAGATGTCGTGTGTGCATGAGTGTGTGTGATCGTGTGCATGTGTGTTTCCACTTCATCTAGTATTGAGTCTACCCTTACAATGGAAGCCTCCCCTTTCACCCTTAAGGGCTTCCCTTACAGTTGCAGCCCTCCCTTTTGTAATATGTTGTACATTCCCCTCTACGTCACCCTCTAGGACCTACACATTGACAAACAAAAGATTAATATATGCGGGTAAAAATTTCTAGGTACCTTCACAACGCAATCTGTAATAAACCAAAACTCGCAGTTCTTTTGGGTTCAAAGTTGATCGCTTTGGACTATGTAATGTTTTCACTTTTTTGCGATTAAATTTTACTATGGAATGGTGGATTTTGTTGGGATGTAGTGTGTCAATGATGGGATGTTGATGGGCCCTTGGCATTTTAGTTGATGGTATGTGTATGGGTTGTTTGTTTTGATTGGGGTTGGTGGTTATTGATTATATAGTGGTGGCCTCCTTTGGTAGTATTGTTGCATTACTAATCTCTTGTTGTGATCATTATCTTTATTTTTCCTTCGATTTTCATAGCTTTTTGTTCAGTTGTTTTTTTGTGAGTAGTGTGTTTTAGTTGGTTGTTTAATTGTAATCTTGTTACAATTTATGTTTTGTACATTGGCATTGATAACTCATCTCAAGGACCAACTTTAACGCAGTGACTAGTGTAGTGTCAAAGTTTAAAGAGATGAAAATTATGTTTGAATTTATTACAGTAGTATTTATTTGGATCTATCTTTGTTATTTACTTCTTCTTATATAGTGATGATAAAAATATATGTGACAATATACCTTGAGAGAGAGAAAATATTAAATTCATTGGTCTTGTTAGTCCTATGGGTAAAAGAAGTTGTTTCTCCACCTTTATGGTACACCTTGGACTTGTGGGTATGGGGGTTTCCTTAGCATCTTGTTCTGAACCCTTTGGTTGACATATGGTCCTTCATCTTCCACTTGGTCCTACCACCCTAATTGTGTGTGGTACCTTGACCACCTTTGGTATGATGAATTAACCTTATTAATTGTATTGTTTTATTGTTATGTGACCACATGACCTATGGTACCTGTTAAGTCATGAATTTTTTTTCATTAGTTTTATATTTTGTTTGTGTTTTGAAGTTTTCTCATTTGTTTACTTCTAGAAAATTTTGGTTTAGAGTGCAATTTTGAGTTTATGCCATTAGGTTTCCATCATTTTTGTTTTTCCTATGTTCTGAAGGGTTCTATAGGGTATATGTTGATTAAAGGTTTCATGAATAACACTAAGATCAAGGTTTATCATATAAACCTGATTTAAAGTTGAATTAGTGGTCAAATAACACAAAATTTGATTTTTAAACTTTCTTGTAGCGCAACGATAAAAATAATGCACTGGCGCACTACAAGAAAATCGCTGGTACTAAATTTGTCAGTTTTTACGCCGAATTCTCCAATGATTTCATTCTTGGGATGACTAATCGCATGAGTAAGTAGGTTTGATATGTGTTTCATCAGGATAATCATGTAAACAGGTGTTGGCTATGATGTGAGGGAGATCGTGGCAGTTAGAAGTAAAGGCATGGCAAATCATGATAGACAGTGGAATGAGGCGAGATTGATGGGAAAGAGGTTCTCAAATTAACCATTATGAAGCTGGTGGAGATGCTGGAATGAAGACACATTGCTAAAGAATTGGGAATTGGCAGTTGGAGAAGGAAATTAGGGTTTCCTAGCGCGACAGTTGGAAGTGAGCTGAAGACTCGAAGACACCTGCAGCATTCAATTCGACATTCAGCTAGTCTAAGAATCAACTTTTAACACCTGCAGCAAGCTGGGGGTGAGGTATCCCGCGTGACCTTGGTCATGGCCTGTTAAATTGGGGTTTTTTCTATTAAGCCTTATAATGTTAAATTGTTAAAAGAAAACATAAATTCATGTATTCAACAAACTCCCAATGGTGAGAGATCAATCCAAAAGGTCTAAATGAGCATCTTTGATGTTAGTAAAGTTCAGCAGTAGCTCTGTTAAATATTTTTGGTGCTCTGTTTGACCTAAATTACCCAAGCTCGGTACAAAACATTCCATGAATTGATAATAGAACTGACTGTAAAAAATAGAGTAAAATCATCCAGGGAGAATTCAAGGGAGAACTGACTGTCAAAACTATGAAAACTTGAGGAAAATACACTGTTAATTCACTAACAAGTTCTAAAAATCACATAGAAGCATCATCAAGCCTGGGTAAAGTAGATGAAGAAGAGTGGGAAGACTAACAGGGTTGAGCCCACTGAGCTGAATTGGATAGACAAATTTCCAGGATGTGCTGAACTCTTTGAGAATGCTGGATGGTTGAACTTTTTTAAAAAGATTGATGGATATAATACTGAAGTTTCTCACAAATTTGCTCAAAGTTATAACAAAGATATAGTATCATTTGATACTATGAAGTTCAAATTAACTATAGATTTGGTGGCTGAAGCAACAGGGGTCAAGAATGAGGGAGAAGTTTGGTTCAAAAAGGTGCCATTTACCTTCAATGCCCAAAGATATATATTGCCTGGCATTGTTCCAGATTGGGGCAAAGGAGTGCCCATCCATAATTTTAGAGCTGAATGGGTAGAGCCTATTACATTACATGTGAAGGCAGGTATACTTTTGTCTTCAAGTATCATTTCAGGTTCCTTCAACACCTTACTGGTGAATCAAGGATGCATCTCCCTTTCTTCCTATTAAAGAGCTTGCAAAAAATGTCCAGCAGGATCAAAGAACATCAGAACCACACTAGTCATTCCATCTTTCACCAAGGGTTAATTAAACTTATTATTAACAGTGTTCTGCAAAATAAGGAAAGACTTGGGACTACTTTCTCTTTTGGTCCGGGTTCCATAATAACCAGGAAGGACAGCCTACCAGAAAGCAAGTGGATAAGGGACAAACCCTAATTAGAAAATTAAGACAAAAAGTGAAGGCTAAAGATGAAGAATGTGTCAAATTAGAGGAAGTGGAAGAACCTTCAAAAGGAGATTATGAATCTCAGCAGCCTCCAGATGACAGTGAGAACAAAAATTTGTTGTTTATTCACAAGAAAACCCAACCTGTTCAAAATGAAGCACCAGTAGAAACACTCATTGATGAAAAAAAAAAAATTTACAGAGAAGGTTTCAGGAGATGAAGAAAATACTAAGGTCCAACAACAAAGCCCAATTACCATCCTGTCTGAAGATGAAGCATACTTGTTGGAAGGGGAGGAGTTGACTATCAGTGCTGAGACTAGGGTTGGCACACAAAGGGAGTTCTACAGTAAGGAGGATAAGGCAGTAATACCAAAGAAGAAGGAGATTAAAGTTAAATAATTTACCTCTATCATGCATCAAGGCAAAAGTTTAAAAATGGTGGTAGAGTTTGCTCCAGGATGGTCACCTAAAACTAGACCCAAAACCAAATTGAGGCTAAACATGAAGAAGTTATTAAACCCTAAGTTAAATACAGAAGGGATAACTATGATTGATACTTCTTCTTCAGATGAAAAGCTAGAATCTAACAAGGGAAACAGAAAAGGGAAAAAACCATTGAAGACAGAAGAAGAATCTAGCCTCACTGAGACTAAATTGTCTGCTGTGTTTTTAGAAATACGAGGTAAACTGTTGAAGGAACAACAAAAAGATGAAACAGAGATTTCTTATTCAGAAAACAAGTGGTTGATGGATAAAAATGATCATGCTAAAACAGATAGTCAAGAAAACCCAAGTGTTCATGATACTTCCATAGAGCTGCTACCTGAGGATGAGGAAATCTTCAGAAAGCTAAACATCCCATGGCTCCCTAGTGAGCTACAAAGTGCCACAGGAAGCAATGCATTTGACTCAGAAAAAGAAAATTTGCAAAGAACCATCAAGCAGTATAAACATCAAATAGAGTATATGCAAGAAATAAATGATGGTTTGATCATAGCTAATAAAAGACTTAGGGAAGACTTAGAAGAGGTTAATAATCACTACCAAGAACTCATAGCATTTTCCAAAGAGGCCTTAAAAATGAAAAGAAGTACAGAGCTGAAATTTGCAAGATTAAAATAGACTGTCAAGAATCTACAGGAACAAAATGAAGAGCTTACAAAAAGAATCACAGAGATGCAAGAAGAGCAGCAGAAATCTAGGAGAAAGGCCCAAGCCTTAGAGGGGATAGCTTTGTTAGTAGAAGCAGTTACTTGTTATGTTTTTGAGGAATACTTTATTTTTTTAATTATTATTTTGATAATACCCTATCGATGAGTAGGATAAAAACAGTTAGGGTTTATACTCTAATTGAATTTTGAAAAAACAGTATTTAGGAAGGTCACAAAGAGAACAAAGGGTTCGACTTTTGGATGGCTAGAGGAGGTCTCCTGACTTATTGATAAGCTAAGTACTTGACTCTCATGTGTATTTGATGAACTAATTATGAAATATATGCTCCATTTTACCCTTCAGTCTGTTCTTTGGCTTCGTTTCTAGCTTGTTTAGCTACACAATTGATAATTTCATTGCTGGTTTATAGTTTTATGCTTGTAGTGCTTGTCAGTTGTGGATGAACTTCAATTTTATGTTCTATTGGATACCTGGTTATTATATTATGCATCTTAGTTCTTATTTACTTGTGATTTAGTTCCTATTTGGGTTATTAATGTATTCCCTCCTCACCAAACTTCACAATCAGAAAAACCTTTCAAAAATCCTAAAAACCTAGTTTTGTTTGATTGAATATTTGAGATTGTGTTGGCTTGTTTCTTTGTAGTCTGGAAACAATTTCTGGCACAAACAATACCCTACTCTAAGTGTACTCAACTTTATTTTATGTTTTATTATGGTAACCATCCTTAAACTTAGGGTTGCTTAAGTGACCATTCTAGAAGACTTGCCAAGTTTATATAGTATGTTCATAAATTCACTCTTGGAATATATTGGAATTAAATAAGTATAGATATGATATTTGTTGCACACAGCATAGGGTTATTGCTACTGTAAAGTTGAGTACACTTAAAGTAGGGTACCAAAGGTCATATGGTACCGCTTCTATGGATTCTAGACTTGTTTTGTGAATTGTGAACCATGATATCCAACCCATGAGCTCTAATAGTGAAATCATGTGAACCTAAACCATGAACACTCCAACTCTCTCTCTCTCTATCTCTATCTCTCTCTCTCTCTCTCTCTCTCTCAAGGTATGGCTTATAACAGCTTGTCCTTACAATGATAAGAGCTAACTAAAAATGTTTTATCTTCTGTACATTGGAATTGATAACTCATCTCAAGGACCAACTTTAAGGTAGTGACCAGTGGAGTGTTAAAGTTGAAAGAGATGAAAATTATGTTTGAAATTATTACAAGAGTACTTTTCTCGATCTAGCTTTGTTATTTACTTTTCCTTATATCGTGATGATAAAAATATATGTGACAATATACCTTGAGAGAGAGAAAATATTAAATTAAGTGGTCTTGTTGGTCCTATGGGTATAAGAGATTGTTTCTCCACCTTTATGGTCCACCTTTATCTTATGTTTTATTATTCTAACCACCCTAAAACCTAGGGTTTCCTAAGTGACCATTCTAGAAGACTTGCCAAGTTTATATATTAGGTTCATAACTTCACTCTTGGAGTAGCTTGGATTGAAAGGAGAGAAACTAAGGACCAAAGAGTACCACCGCCTCTTCAGAACAATGTTGCTGATGAAGAAGAGGTTGATGATGAGGTGATATTTGAAGATACTGACTAGGATATGAACCATTTTGGAGAAAGATTGTCTAGGGGTTTTTTCACTGAAGAGGAGTTTCTAAATGTAGAATTCTATGATGCTGATATGTTCAAAACAGAAGATGATTTGGGTCTGAAAATGACTGATGTAACTGCTGATGTCTGTCAAAATGAACTCAAGAAGACTGTGAATCTGAGGTCAGGTCCAAAACAAGTAGTACAAAGCCCAAAGAAGAAGGTATCTGCCCCTGCTAAGCAGCCATCTGATCCTATGACAGAGAAAAGACAAGTTTCATAAAAACAAAAGAAGAACATGGAGGTTGAAGAGGTAAATAAAATTGTGCATCCTAGAAAATGAATTAGGAAATTTAAAGATTCCTGTACCTTTAACTAAATTAATGAAAAACCCTTCATATAAAGAATCAGTTATTAAGATGATTAATTTAGCAAGCAATCATCCTATTTCTGATATGGTGAATTTGCAAGAAGAAAATCCTAATATTTTCATTGGATCAGCCTTGGCTGAAAAGACTGAAAATGAAGCAGGTGCTTCAGCTCCATTCTACATTACTCTAATAGTCCATGAACAAATGATACATAATTGTTTGTTAGATTCGGGAGAATCACACAATTTAATGACAAAGGCTGTTATGGAGACTTTAGGTCTGAGTATTACCAAACTCTATCATGATCTGTATGCATTTGATTCCCGAGCAGTGAAGTGTTTAGGGGTAATAAAGGACATGGTTGTCAGTTTCGCTCAATTACCCATGAAAAGTGTGATCATGGATGTAGTGGTAGCTGATATTACACCTAAATTCGGGTTACTTCTCTCTAGGTCTTGGGCAAAGAAAGTCGGTGGGACCTTACAAATGGATTTATCATATGCTGCTATTCCTGTGTTTGGAGGAGAAAACAAAAGGATATACAGAGAGCTTCAGTTTGCCTATATTGTAACAGATGACAAGAACCCTACCAACCATCCACTGTATGCTGTTGATAAAGACCTGGGTACTTGCATGTTACATTTTAGTGATGATGACAATACTACTGGTTTGTAACAGGTTGAAAGGGAACAGCCAGTAAAATGCAGTAGGGAACAGGAGGATGAGCTTTAGCAATTATACTTTGATGGATCCTCTTGCAAAGAAGGTGCTGGAGCAGGGGTTCTTCTTATATCCCCTGGAGGTGAAACAATAAAGCTGATGTATAAATTAGATTTTATTACTACAAATAATACTGATGAATATGAAGCTTTACGGTTAGGATTGAAACCTGCCAAAGATTTGGGCATTCAGCAGATTTCTGCATTTGCCGACTCCAAATTAGTTGTTCAGCAGGTGAAGAACAATTATCAAGTGAAGCAGGGTTTGCTGAAAGTCTATCGAAATGAGGTATGGGACATGATTAAAAATTATTTTGTAGCTTTTAACATTACCTATATTCGAAGATACCATAATCAAACTGCAGATTCATTGGCCTTGGCTACTACACACTTTAGAATTCCCAAGACTACATAGTTGAGGTATCCCATTGAAGTTAGGTACAGACCATTTGTACCTGATAATGTAAAATAGTGGAAAGTGTTTGAAGATGACATTGAAATTAAAAGGTTCTTAGAGCTTACACATGAGTTTTCAAATTCCATGATTGATCAAGAGGAAGATGAAGGGGATGAAGAGATGGAAGAGATTCCTGAAAATGAAATAGCTGGACATAAAATTATTGAATTAAAAAGTAATTTCATCCCAAAAGGTTTGGTACCTTTGGAAAGGATATTTACAAAATATGACACACTTTTAAAGCCTGTTGTATAGTCCTCAGAAGAGAATGGGGTAGATTGTAACATTGGCCCTGCAGAACATCCTAGAATGGTTAAAATTTCTAAAGCACTTACAGCTGAACAAAGAAACAGGTACATTAAATTGTTAAAAGAACATGTGTATGTTTCTGCATGGTCTTATGAGGAATTGAGAACGTATGATACTGGAATTATATAGCATAAAGTCCCTTTAAAACTGAATGTCAAACCTTTTGGTTAGAAATTAAGGAGGATTAATCCAGCCTTGTTTCCTGTTATTGAAAAAGAAGTGAAGAAGTTGTTGGATGCCAAGATCATAGTGCCCCTCATGTATTCTTCATGGGTGGTTAATCTAGTTCCTGTTAGGAAAAAGAATGGAGAAATCAGGTTGTGTGTTAACTTTAGAAATTTGAACAGATCTTAAGACTAAAGGATAATTATCCTCTGCCTAAAATTGGGAAAATACTGCAGCAAGTAGTCGGGGCACAGAGGATCTCTATGGTTGATGGTTTCTCATGGTGCAATTAGATTTCTATGCATCCTAATGATAAGGAGAAAACAACTTTTACAACTCCTTGGGGAACTTTCATGTATGACAAGATGCCTTTTGGACTAATGAACGCTGGAGCCACTTTTCAGAGGGCTATGGATATTGCTTTTGTTGGAGAAAAGGACAAGTTTGTGGTAATCTACTTAGATGATATTACTATTTTCTCACAATCAGATGATGAACATCTGAAGCATTTGAAGCAGACTTTCTTGAAATGTAGAAAATTTGGCTTGTCCTTGAATCCAAAGAAGTCACACTTTGCTGTACAGGAAGGTAAATTGCTTGGTAATTTAGTTTCTGTTGATGGTATAAGGATTGACCCTAAAAGGGTAAAATATATATTGAAAATAAGTTTACCTAGGAGTAAAAAGGATTTCCAATCTTTCATTGGTAAAATCAATTTTCTGTGTTGGTTTATACCAAACTTTGCTAAGACTATCAAACATATTACAGTCATGCTGAAAAAGGATCAAGAGGTCAAGTGGACTACTGAAGCAAAGAATGCATTTGAAAAAATCAAAATGGCTCTTACTGAAGCTCCTGTATTAGTAAGTCCATATTTTACCAAAGAATTTATTACATTTTCATTTGCATAAGAGGATACAATAGCAGTTGTTTTGTTGCAGAAGAATAAAGAGGGTCTGGAACAACCTATTGCATTCTTCAACAAAACTCTCAGAGATTTTGAATTAAAATACAGTATCTTAGAAAAATAGGCCTATGCTTTGGTAAAAGCTTTAAAGTTCTTCAGGATCTATCTTTTTCATTCAAAAGTTATTTCATATGTCCCTAATACTGCTATAAAAGATGTTTTAACACAGCCTGATAGTGAAGGGAAAAGAGGCAGGTGGATTGCTAAAATCATGGAGTATGATGTAGATATCAGACCTACCAAACTAGTCAAGGGACAAGTTTTAGCCAAGCTGCTGGTTGAATCAAATTGTCAAGCTATGGGATTGCATGTGATGGCTGAAGAGCTAGCTCAGGAAGAAGATCAAGCAATGTTGGAAAAAGAGAAGATTATGGACTATTATTCAGCATCCACATGGTACACAGACATTGTGTATTTTCTATTATATTTGCAATGTCCGAAGCATTTAGATAGAAAAGATGTTAGATATTTCAAGCTAAAAGCTACTAAGTATTATCTAGTAGAAGAGCAGTTATTCTGGAAGGATCCAGGCGGTATTCTACTCAGATGCTTGGATAAATCTGAAATTGAATCTGATATCTTATGTATTTTTTGATAGTCTATTGTTCTATTTTAGTTAAAATTTTATATATTTAAGATGCAGAGTAGAAATCAAGGCATCTCCGTAGCAGCTGATTAGAGGAGTACACCTGCATCCACGAGGCGTCAGGTATACATCATTGCGATTGTACAAATATAATATGAACAAAATGTTTATTTGTTATGTTTTTCATGAGTATAATCATTCCGTTTAGATAATGTCATCTATGTTTTATTGTAGAGTGTCGGTCGGGGTAGCTCCCTACCACCAATAGATTAGGTATTACCTACCTCGAGGCAACAAGTATACTTTATTGTTATTTTACTACTATAATATGCACAATATGACTTTTTATTATTTATTTTCCTCAGTATATTAGTTTCATTTATATAATCATTTACGTATATTTCATCACAGACAAGTGATTGGGGCATCTCCCTGACAGTTCATCAAAGGAGCAGAGCATCCTCGAGGCAACAGGTAATCCTCGTTGTAATTTTACTACTATAATATCTGCAATATGTTTTATTATTAATTATAGTTATTGAGTATATTGGGTTCATTTCGATATCGAATTATGTGTTTTTCATCACAGGAAAGTGATTTGTTTCTTTTTGTGAGTACACTAGTTTATTTTCGATAATGTTTTATACAATTAATTGTTGCAGGGAAGTGATCAGGGAAAGTCCCCAACTGTTGATCAAATGAGTACATGCTTCTCGAGTAAGAAGGTATACCTATTTCTAATTGCACAAATATAATATGACCAATATGTTTTATATGTTAGGTATTTTCCTTATGTATATTGATTTCATTATGGTAATGTTTTCTACATTTTTGTTGCAGGGTGAATGTCGAGGCAAGGCCCCAGCTGTGGATCAGACGACACCATCCTCGAGGTAGCAGGTATACATAATTGTAATATTTGAAATCAAACATGAGAAACATGTTATTTTATTATGTTGTTTTCCTTAGTACACTGCTTTCATTTTACAAGTAATGTTTTATATATTTTTGTTACAGGCTATTGATTCAGCAATCAATCTAGCATTAGATAAATCAATTGATATTGATATGGTTGAGATCATGCGTGATGTTGACATTGGATCTTCTCTAGACCAAATTAAAATTATATAGAAGACCTTAAAAAAAATAATGAGAATATCCTTCACCTGTTATTCATTCAACCACGGGAAAATGATATTAAAGCAAAGGTTGATGTTTTGGTGAAGAGATCTAAATCCTTGAAAGTAAGTTGTAGTATATTAAATTATAAGATAGATTGATTTATGATTTTATAATTTGTACTTGTATATGATCGTGAACTAACAATTTGTTTGTATCTACAATATTTTTTGCACCCACATACTAAAGGTGAGGGCAGTGTTGGTATTAGTGATGCTCGTGGAGAGTCATCACATGAGCATACAAATCCACCTACATGACATGTTGCATTATCGAATGAACCGTCGATGACACAATCTGTCACACCCCTAATTCTAGATGTGAGTGCAACCGCTAGTGGTTGGTTCATGCTAGATGGTACAAAACAAGGGTTCAATGTAGATATTAGCAATGACAATGCTCAATCAGCATTTCCTGGATCTTCCTATGTCAGTAGCACGGGTACAATGGAGACAACATTTTTGGTGAACGACAATCTTGTTCTCATAAATATAGATAATATCTCAGGTATTTATACATTGTTTAACTTATTCTTTGTAATTTGATTGTAATATTATCAAAAAGCATTTTTTTACAACTAATGATGATATGATCGTCTTGCAGGAAATTATGAACTTTATAAACATCTAAATGATATCTCATTGAATATCCTTAGGCCCACCATCCACATAAGGTGGGATAAGCAAACTAAAAATTTAAAATATGAACTCAATGATCACATGGTTGGCATGCTCGGGAGCAAGACCTTCAATAGAGCCTAGGTCCTAAAGAAGGCTGGCCAACATAAGAAGATTGTAAGGGACCAATTTAAGCTTCATCTACAAATGAACTCTACGTATGAGCACTCTCCAATTATTCTAGCAAGAGAGTGGAAATACATGGTAGAAGATGGAAATAAGAAGGATTTGAGAAAAGAATGAAAGCTACCACCAGGAACAGGAGGGTATTCAATATGTACTTTTAGCAATGTAATTATAAACCTTATTCTTATTAATTTTTAGATAAAATTTGAAACATGTAACGTATTTCAACATTTTCATAGGATTTCAAACACATCGAAGGCCATCGAGGCCATTTTGTTTTAATGAAGTTTAAAAGGTAATTTCATGGAATTACAAAAATATGTAGGCAAATTGATTCAATAAAGTTCCCACATAGGAAGACTTGAAGCTTGACTTCCACCACAGCTTTGGAGCTAATGTTGATTGCTGAAATAGCTTGTATGGGAAAACATAGTCTTCTGGTGATCCATCTTGCATGAGTTATATAAAATCAATGAAGTTTATCTAAGAAAGATTACTTGTGTAGTCTATTCCTTATAATTATTTGCAATAAAATATTGACTCAATTTTGAGCAATAATCCACCTAATGTCGAGGATGGAGGACAACCAATCGAAGGTCATGCTTCGAATTCAAGTGATACAATTTAAAATTTTGCATTTCAAATGGTGAATATCAATTGTACTTTTTCAATTTTCAACTGCAGAGAATGTAGAGCCTCATACTATACTAGATGAGCCTATATAGGGACACGAAGTACATGATGTGGCCACAATAGGTAAAAAACACCTATGTAATTTTTTTCCAATGAAAAAATAGTCATTATAAATTCATAAGATATCAATTTTACATTTTTACATTATTGCAGCAAATCCCAACCCCTTGCAGCAGCATCCACGTTGCGAGTACTCTACTAGGAAAATAATACAACCAGGTTTAGATGCGATGAGAACTGAATGACAAGTTGTAGTAGACGAGTTGCTTATTTATTTTATAAAAAGAAAAAATACTATAAAGAAGTGACTTAATAAAAACTATTTATACTTATTGTTTATAATAAATTAAATCCACATTTTTGCATATAAATTTAATATTTTTGTTTTAGTACATGCATTGGGTATGAGGAATTAAGAGTGATGTGAGGGGGGGGGGGGGGG